>VWYP01022908.1:0-15985 GCA_013400435.1 Pycnonotus jocosus | reverse complement strand
TGAGGCCACTTCATCTGGACTGCACCTCAACTAACAGGGAGCCAGGTTCTATTCTTTATTTTACTTCCTTCTTTTCCTCCTATTAAATTGTATTTCTGACTTGGAGCCTCTCACTGGTTTTCCTTTGCTCAAACCAAGACAGGATTTGTTACAATATATTCACATTTAAGAATTTACACAGGCATCTTAGGTGTTCTCTACGGTTTAAAGGAAGGAAAATCTGCATGTGAGTACTGCTGATGGTGCTGAAAGGCATTCAGAAGAATATCATTCTGTATTGACAGGTAATTTAACCCATCAGTGAGAAGACTTCTGGAGTGACTGGTATACAGACCATAAAATTAATGAGAAATCAGCTCCTTCCTAGCTGGGGCTGAGCTTTGCACTGAAGCAAGCTGTGTGTGGGATCACTAATGAAGGGGATGGTGTGTGCCTCTTGCATGTGGAAAAACAGAAAATGTCTTCAAGGCATTTCAAAACCTCATACTGAATGAGGAATACGTCTCCAGAAAAGTACTCTTGTAGATCCAAGAGATTATTAACCACATTAATGCAGTTCACTGAAGAAAAACGAGTGGCTTCTTTAGTAGGATTTGTATATTTTTTTTCTCATTGTAATGTAATATGTGTAATTCTAAAACAGCCCACATAAAATCATTTAGTCCAGAGCTTTACAGGCAACATGAATGCTGCCTGTCAACAGCAGTCCTTTAGCTGTCTGTAACTATAGCGAAAACTGAATCTGACTTTACCCAGATTGTTTTAAAATAACATGTTTTCCCTAGTAATTATAACAACATCCAGTTGCCTGCCTGTGTCTCTTCTTCTTCTTTACAAGCTACAACACTCCCTCCCTATTAAGGAGTCAATTTAATGGCTTTCTGGTCCTGATCGTAAAACTTCAATCATCCAGTCATGGAACAAAACAAAACCCTGTAATTTAAATGCCTGATCATGAAGTTATAATGCTACAGTCTAACCAGCTACCAGTCCTACCAGATAATGTACTTCATGAGTTATGGACTGAAAAATGACCCCCTTAATTATACTGAATAAACACTTCTTTTTTTTTTTNNCTTTTTTTTTTTTTTTTTTTTTTTTTTCCAGGGCAGGTAACAAAACTGCCCCTACTGAGAGTCTGCTCTTCTCCTCAGAGATTCTTCTCTGTTTGTGTTGTTTGCTCTGCTTTTCTCACTGGCTCCTCACAGAGACAGGCAATTTTCACACTCATTAAATCCCTGTTGTAGTTACCAATAAATAAAACTCAGAGCAGACAGTGTTGACCAAGGCTCTACTTTGGTCATATTCCATCTACTGGCAGGACAGGAACATAGGGCTATTAAAGATGATTTGTTATGTTCATAGGAGGAAGAAATCTACCTTCAGAATCTTGTAAATTCACTTATTTTACAGTTATTACTAAAACTGCTATTTTTCTTTAAAGTACAATTAGTATACAAAGAATCAATCTCAATAGTATTTTGGAGGTTTGAAATATTACACAGAGATACCATACTGAGGGACCAAAGAAACTCTCATTTTGCAATGAAAGTCATAGAGAGAATGACATTTAACTAAGTACCTACTAGTTCTGGCATTAATTATTCCTATAAATAAACTTAACTCTGGGATGGAGAATAAAGTTTTGGCCTTTAGTCCAAGATGTGCAGTCTGCAATTCATTTTATAAGGATAAATGAACTTTCATTTCTTACAAGTAATTTATAATGCATGATATCATTACTATCTTAAATGTTCAAAATATGTTATTGATTGACAATTTTAATCTTTGAATACTATAAAAAATAATTTTGACAGTTAAGAATTCTGAGAAGTATTATTCCATCTTGTTTTCTATTATGATTTTCCTACTTCTAGTGAGTAAATAATTGATTCTTAGCTTCAATCTGAACATCATGACAAATCTGGGTTTGCTGTCCATTGCAATATTACCAAGCATGCCAGAATTAAAAGGAAGCCATACTACTTGAAAACTGGTATAAAATATGCATCAGTTTCTCTGAGCTCATTCATTCCTCAAGCTTGTCATGTGCATTGCAGGTGATATTATCAGACACATGTCTGATGGGTAACATTTCATTCTATTTTGCATTCTAATAATCTGTTGTCATGGTAATAGGGACAATCAGAATGAAAGATAAAATGAATTTTCAGAAATTTCTTCACCCATGGGTAGTTTCAGTCCTAGCACTGTCTTTTCATGCCCTTGTCTACCTTAGCCATTTCCAGAGGTGTGCTCCTCAGTCCAATTCCATGTACCATTCCTATTTAGTACATAGTGGACAAAGTACCTAACTCAGCCCTGTGTAAGCTACTGACTCCTGGCACTTAGATGTGCAATACCAGGGGCAAATCTCTTTTTGGATAAAGTCCCTAAACTCAGAGGCCTCAGCTCTGGAAATCCTAAACCTCGGTTCCAAAGCACTTTTGAACTGATGCACAGTATCTCTCGCTGTGTTAGAAACTTTTAGTTTCCATATATTTTATAAATCATATATGGTACTTCTATATAAAGATTTCTTTTGGGTTGTTTCACTACACACAAGATTCCCCAGCCAGATGTTCAAATTATGTATTCATTCCAGAGCAATTGTTAAATATTCTTCTCTTTGTGTCTGTCTTCCAGTGCAGGAAAGTCCTACAAAAATCTTCCTCTGTTTACAAAAAGCCAAGTCCTTGCTCACACTGCAGAAGGCACTGAGAAGTTTTCTTTTATCTTCAGTTGCACATAAGGACATTTCATCTCACTGTGCTTCTCCATAGCACATAGAATATTCCGGTCAACACAAAGCTTTTGGCAAATCCTTCTGACCCCCCTGCTTGGCTGGAGACTTAAGGACAGGAATAACCAAGCCCTTGTTCAGGTCAAACAAAGTGAGGGAGAGAGAGTTGTGCAGCCTTTGTGTTGCTGCCTGGCATCTCCACGAGTTTACTATTCAATGTTGCTTTCTGTGAACTTGGCACAAAGCTTCAGTCTCTCTGTGTCCTGCCTTTCTGTCCACTTCCATTAGGAGTCTGTGAAAGAAGGGCCTACCTTTCAGCCATTTCCTGGGGGACAATGGGCTGGAGGGCACAGGGAGTGCAGGCACTGCAGGAACCATCTATCTCCTGTGGAGAGGCAGAGCTTTGCTGAGGGGAAGGGGAAGGTTTTGCTGAGTCAGCACCGTGAGGACCAGCTGAAGTCCCATTTGCTTACATGCTGAAGTGCTCTGCTGAATTATAGCCCAGGGCAGCCAGCTGCCAGCCCTTCGCTTCCTGATTAAAAACAAAACAGCATTTCTAGAAGCTGCTCATGTGCTGTGAGCAGAGTCATTCAAGGTCCCCCTAATTTTCCTGATTATTCCTCTGTGCCTGTCTGAAAAACTCCATCCACTGCTTTAAGGAATGTTGTAGTTTGAACAAACTGTATGGAAAGAACTATATTTTCTAATTATGTGCCAATTTCTTTTCTCTTGCTTATCTCATTCCAGAAAACAGTATGGCTCTTAGCAAATATCCCAAGGCAGTACAACTGCTTATTAAAGAGGACTCCCTGTTGATTTCAATGTACTTTCAAAGTGCTTCAAAAGGTTGATGGCACAACACAGCTCAAAGGTGCTTTTTGCTAGTGCATTTCCTGGTACACAGATAATAAAAGAAAATCTGAATGCTTCTCGAACATGGCTATCAGCAGTGGCATTTCTAGATAAAATAAAATAGCCCTTTCTTAGTAGATTAAAGCTTTTTGTCCTGGAAATGTTGTGTGTGACACAGAGTATAATTCCAGCCAAATCTGAGAAAATGAAGTCTCTCCTATTCTTAAATAAATCAGAAAATCGCTGCAAAATAGTCCAGGCAGAACACTTAATACTCTCTCAGAGGCTGTGTGATGTTTTCCAGTGAAATTCACAATGCAATCTCTCACATCAGATTGAAATAATCTGAATAGTCTCAGATGCAAACACATGGCAACAGAGCCAGAAGAAGAAGGGAGGGCCAGCACACAGTTGTTGGGGAGGACACATTGCTTTCCTCAAGACTGCCTTTTCACAGGGCAGAAGTGATATTTCAAGAGAGAACCATGGCCATCTCAAGGAGATAAGAGTAAATTTTTTCGTATCAGCAATCACACTGGCCAAGCATAATATTTTCTATCAGCTCTGGATTCAGGGAAAATTCGTATAAACTAATCACCCATGTCTGAACACACTGAGAGGGAGCAAAAGGATTTAAAAATTGATTAGTTTCATCATTCTGACACTTTATTTTTTCCTATTTATGTTCTTTATATAAGTTAAGCACTGCTATTGAACTTTTCAGACACATGTGAGGTGACCTAAATATGGAACAGTCTTGCTAATATCTCTGAAAAGTTACTACCCAAGTTGCAAAAGTTACTGTTGATTTTATGTGCCCATTATTTGAAGTGTCCTATTTCATTTGAAAAGGGATGCCTTTTATCAAAATGTCCCTACTCTTACCCTTTAAAGGTCAAGGACATCCAGTTTGGCAGTTCCATTCATTGGCAAAAGGAATTCCTGATAAGAATAGCTGCTGCTGAGAGAAGTAGCATTCTGTCTAGATGAGGATTTCATTATCAGCCTGATAATTTGGTGATATGGATTTATTATATGCATATGGCAACAATGTAGTCTGTAATTTAAGAAACCCTGCATACTCATTAACTTAATAGACAATTACGCTGTTTTAGGTACAATTAAAGCCTGAACTTTCTAAGAAAACCCCAATGAAATATCTGTGATACACATTAAGTAAAAAAAGGGCTTCTGAAAGTCTTCACAATCATCTACTTGTCTCAACACATTACTAAAATTCTGGTTTAAAATTTTTACCATAATTCAGTAAACTGAGAAACTTGTGCCATTTTTATAGTTTCATTTATCTTAAAAATATTTGTAGTAACCCCAAAATTCAACAAATTTCTATTTTCAGTCTTTTAAAACTTTGAATTAATTTCTTCTGTATTAGATATCAGTGTATTTCCAAAGATGGGTTTTAAACATGTGACACTTGCCTTTATTAATAAAGTTTTTAAACATTTTTATTGGCATCACACAAAATGGCACTTTTGAAAATGCTGAATAAGCATTTTAAGGTAGGCTCTGTGAGCTTGAATCAAGTTCTTTTTTCTCAACCATGCAGACATCAGTTAGGAATAGTTAGGATATTTTATCTTCTATTCAAAATTTCATACTTGTGCTTCATAGGGTACAAAATCTTTGGTTTTAATTCAGTCAAAATTTAGATGTATGATAACCTTTCATTTAAATGTAGTGTTTGTATCCTAAAAATATAGTTATTTTGGAACAGTGTCACGGGGAACCAACAAAACCTACTGCCTTTCTTTCTCTAAATTTATTTGAATTCTTGGGGTTTTGTTTGTTTGTTTGTTTGTTTTTTAAAAAAGTAGTGAAGAGGGATCCTATTCTCTTACTCCTTAAATTAAATCTGATTTTATGTGGCAAGTTAGTTCAGCCTGAAGCTGAATGCAGGAAAAATCTAGTGTACAAAGCTTTCTATCAGTTTACCAAGTCTCTGTGAAAATCAAGCTGTCCATGAGAGCAATGGCACTGGAAATCTGAGCAATGAGTGTTACATGCAACATTATAAATACATGCTCTCAGTATGTGACCAGAAATCCTGCATTATGGTCAACTATGGGACACAGCTTCTCACATGAGAAAACTTTGCCTGTAACAAAGGCCTCAGTTAGACCTCAGTCTGCCTGATTTCTCCTGTAAAGATTGTAGTACAAGTTTGCCTTATCCAAAGCTAAGCAAAATACAGAACATTTCAAAACATGCCCCAAAAATGAGCAATTGACTGTTTTTCGTCTTAAATTTACACTGAAAACCAACAAATGTACACTGTTTTCTTCTGAAACTCTCAAGAAGAGATATTTCTTTGCTAACTGCTTTTCCATCTGCTTTTCCAGATTTTTCTAAAAGGAAAGGGATAAAATTTGACACAAGGGCAAAACAATTACTGATTGCTAGAATTTCATATCCTTGCATAAATTTTCTGTCAAAGTTCCGCGTCTCGGAGTTTCAGTAATCTCTGTAACTTGAATTGATTCCTTGGTCAGAATGACCTTTTCAAAACAGTTTTATACCTCCTTAAACCTAAAGCTGCAGCTTAAAAGATGGCTGACAATAGAGTTTGACCCCTGCCTCTCTGTGTGGAAGATGGTGTGTGAGAAAATCAAACCCATAAATTACACAAATATATGTTCTGCACATCCTATATCAATAATCTTTCTCCAAGCAGACCCAGACAGAGGGCTCCCAGTATTTCTGCTGCTCAAAAGAAGGTTTCAATATTTAATGCGACAGGCAAAGCCAGAGGAAAGCCTTCTGATGGCAGGAAGTAAATGGATTATTCTATGCCACAAAGATTGACTGAAGGGTGTGCTCTACACTCTCCATTACCAAATTTTTCAGGATTGACGTATTGGTTACCTACCTGATCTGCCAATGATGATTTTCCCTCTAACAAACAGACTTTTGTTTGCAAAATAGACTTCACTTTGCAAAAAGATTGATCAGTGTCATTGTTATTATAAGTGATGAACTGCAACCACATTCAGTGCTGCTATGTTAATTTGTGTGGAAAAAGATATTTGTAATAATAGCAGAGAGTTTGTGTCTCAGAAACAAAGTATTGCAGGTGATAAGGCAAAAACATATGTTCAACTACATGCTGTATTTATCTGAAATTATAAAGGCTTCTGCTGAGCAGAAATGCTTTTTGCCCACAGTTTTCTGAGACGGTTAGAGGACTGTGAGAGCAGTCTGAGAGAGAAATTTGGGTCATTTGCCTTGATTGAAAAAGGTATCCAACAAATTCAGCATGTTGCATCCTTATTGGATGAGTAACTGTAGAGTTCATTCTTTCATTTTTGGATCCTTTGAGGAAGCCTCCACTTAAATATTTCCGTGCCTCTCTGAGGCTCTGTTTCACCTGTAATTGCTTAAGGTACCAACTGGTAACTTCTGCCTTAATACAATTTACTCTGCTTACTTCTTTCCCTCTTTTAATTTGCACTTTCTTTTGGAAAAAAAAAAAAAAAGTGAGTTTAAGAACAAAGTTAATATTTAAATACTGAGTCAATATTCAAATGATGTTCTGTTTTATAAATGTCCTTGTAATAGCCAGATAATGGTTCAAATGGGTTTTGATGTTTTTCATAGTCTGTGCAGCACTGCTCATTCAAACAAGTTGCCACTTAAGACTGCAATGCCTCTGGGGAATCCTCAATGGCAGACAATGAAAGTAATAATTTGCTAAGTGTATTATTTTTTCTCAACAAAGATGGAATTTTTAAAAATACTTTACATACTCCCAGTTGCCCCAGAGGAAGCCAGCTGAATATTTTCTGTGGTATTTAGTGAAAACAGGCTTGACAACATAATCCCCAAATTTTGTTCAGAAGCTTCCCCTGATGATCAGCCTTTACCTTAACTATGTCTACTTGTCCTCCTTTGATCTTTTCCTTTGATGGCACTGCTGAGTCTCCTCTCAACAACACAATGTGTTCTAGGGTCTGTACAATCAGCCATAGCACTTTTCATGATCAAAAGGGCTCTTTGGTGCCCTTAGATGTACTATTCCCATGGCCTTTCCTGACAGCTGAAGATGCATATCTTAGATGCCTTTCATTTCCTTGAGGGACTATGGGTGTCTGGGGGAAAAGAAAGCAGCATTTTGGCTCATTTCAGGACAGCATTACAGGTCCCTGAAGGTATGGGTGATAGGGGACTCCACCTTTGAGATAAAAGAGCCACTGCTCACTCTCTGCTTCAGTTTTGAAAGCAGGCTCAATGCACTGCAATAAAAAAGATTTGAGAAAGATAAAGTAGAATAGAAAAATAAAATAGTACATGCAGAAGAGAAAAAGGAGAGGCAGAGAAATTCAAAAGTCTGAGAACAAAGAAACAAATCCCAAGCATTGTGTAGAATTTAGAAACAGTACAATGAGAATTGCCAGGGAATTTCTACTAAAAACCACTGAAGAGAAGTGGGATTTGGCCTTCAAGATTCCTCTTTTCCCCATGCTAATACAAACAATATTAAGAAAAGAAGCAACTGAAAGAAAGAATTGCTACAACTTAAAGAAATAGGAGCTATATAAAATGGAAGAATTGGCCTGCAGACGGTCAAATTAATTTTAGGGATTAAAATAAAGTGAGTCCAGTTTAGATGCTCTACTAGAATTTTCAGTTAGCTTGTGAAACAAAGGAGAATCTTGTCCTATATCTCTGCCTGTTGCAATCAGACAATTACACTATTATCTGGTAGAGGCCGTAACTATTAAATATATTGATAGAGGTTTTTTCTCAAGAGAAATAACATTCATGTCAGGAAGAATGACAATTTCATTTTACTCACATCAATATTCCTTGCTTGGTGTAGTCTTCTTTCCCAGCACAATACAGTCTATCAAAATAATTTATGTTTGATGCCCTGTCTATTGAATTAGGAGCATTTTCAGCTGAAGCAAAGCAATTTTAATGAACCTAGCTTTGCATTCTTGGGAATACTCCACAATTCAGCACACCACATACACAGAATAATATTCTTATACAGAATATTATTCTGAATAATATACAGAATAATTTTCTTATAAAATATTAAGGGAAGAGATTGTGTGTTCAACTGGCAGTATACTTTGGCTTGTTTCTTCATCTAAATACTCTTCACTCACACACAATGGAACATCTTGAAGAGTAGAAGCACTAATGGTAAATAGAACCTTTATCCATGTGCCTCAGAGTACTTTAGAAATGGGATCTTCCCCTCTTCTGCAACTGGAAAACAAACAGCTTGCACAAGATCTTCTCACAGGTTGCCTATCACCGTGGACAGAGCTGGTAACAAGGGCTAGGGACTGTCCTCTTTCCATTGCTGGCAAACCAGAAAGGGGAGGTACAGAAACACGAATTTGTATTTCCAGGTATTTTATTTCTGCAGCCTCTCTGAATGTTAAGAAATATGTTTCATTTTATGAAGCACAATACAAAACAAACCTAATCGAAGCAGGTAAGTATTATAGCATATTTTATATAAGCATATTTTAGATTATCTGATAATGTCAATAAACTCTGAAGACCTTGCTTACTTTTTTTGAATCAAATAGAGCGAAAGTCAAGTATTCAGTGTTCTATATTGTCTTTGAAAATATCTTTGTGTCTATTTTGACAAGCCTTCTCTCTATGCTCAAATGTTCCCATCAGAATTCACACCCACGATTGTGTTGAAAAGACAATACAAGGAGAACATCAGACTCTGGTTCAGGGAAATGGATAAGCTTATTATAAAACAACCATTTAACAGTAAAATCAAGGTAATTTCTCTCAAGTGTTCTGATTTTAAAATTTTTTGAACTGCTTGTTTAGATTTTTAAAAGAATGTTGAAAGCATAGATTTGAATTTTCTTGCTTTCACTCTCTATTTTATGTGATGTTTTTGTACACCAGCACAACCCAGTAAAAATTACTTCCAGTTATGTTTGAAATATACAGTCTGATGAATTGAAAACTAGAGGTAGTTCTTGTGTATAAACTCCTTGTCAAAATTTTATAGGTTACTTTTAAAATTTTTCTAATATTCATTATATATTAATAATATATTTATAATATTCATATGTATGTGTATGTTTAGGCATTTTAAGATACTAACAGGTGCATCTCAAACTTCTGAGAGAAGAAAAGTTTTTTTCTAAACTAAAAGAATGGCTAAAAATAAATGGTTGTTACATCTGATCTTTTACTCAATAATTTTCACATGCCCCCATGTGCAACCAAAATGAGAATGGTGCCCAAGGAATGTAAGAGGTCCCTTTTTCCTTCAGAACAAATTATTCCAAATTCTGTAAGGCAATAGGAAAGCTATTTTTCACCTACAGCAGATGGAAATGCATAAATGATAAGATAACAGAAGATAACAGCACAAAGTGATTTCGTGGAGACAAACTATAAATCAGAAAACCTTCATTCTGATTTCAGTTATCATCAGATGCAGTTGATCTATTGAAAATCAGAAATTCAAAGTACTTAGAAATTTATAAAATGCATCACAAACACTGATGGAGCTTGTGAGATTTTCAGAAGTATTTTCAGATAAGTATCATCAGGACTTCCAAAAGTAATCAGATCACCTTGTAAACCTGCTATCACTCACTTCATTTAGTGTTGCTTTTCTTGTCTCTTAAGGGCCAGTTGTACTGGGCTATCTGATTTCTGAGAAAGTAGATTCAGATAAGGCACATTTATCCACACAATGAATTTCTAGAGAGTTAGTTAAACAAGTAGTTCCAGCTCACAGTGAAATAAGTATGTTTCCTGTCATGATGCAAATATTTGCTCTGCCTTTGAAAGCAAAATTCAGGTTTCGTTAAAATTAAGTTCATCTTCCTTGTAACTGGCCTGATTTTTGAGTAATCTTAACAGCAAAAAACAGTAAAAAGTAATATTAAAATTCAAAACAGGAAAATAAGAATTTTAATGGGGGCAGGTGCTGGATTCTGCACCTGGGATAGGGTAATCCTGTTTATGCACAGAGGCTGGGGGAGAGCCAACTGTGTCCCAGGGTTCTTCAGGCACAGCATCTCCAGCTGGTCAAGGGAGGGGATTTTCCTGCTCTGCTCTGCACCAGCGCAGCCTCACCTTGAAAATCGTGTGCAGCTTTGGACACCTCAGTACAAGGAGACACCAAATTCCCGTTTGTCTGGAGAAGGGTGACCCAGACAGTGAAAGGCCTTGAGCACAAAACTTGGGAGGAGTGGCTGAGGTCACCTGTCTTATTCTCCTTGAGAGGAGAAAGCTGAAGGGTGACCCCATCACAGTCAGGTTATAGACCTTATCACAGTCTGTAACCTCCTCAAGGAGGGCAGCAGAAGGGCAGGTGCTGATCCCTCCCTGGTGACCCACAACAGGGGTGAAGCTGTGTTGGGCTAGACATTAGGAAAAGGTTCTTGACTGAGGTGGTCAGTCACTAGAACAGGTTACCAGAGGAGTAACACCAAATCTTTCAGCGTTCAAGGGGGATCTGAATGATGGTCTTACTCATGTGCCTTAGTTTTTGGTCCTTTGAGAAGCTGGAATTTGAACATGATGATCCTTATAAGTTTCTTCCAATTTGATAATCTGTGGTTCTGTGATTCTGTTATCTAACCAAGGTGTTATTTTCCCTCTAGAACTTGGAGCTTGAACTGCTACTAAGCAAAAGAGCTTTCTCATACTTTTGCATGGGCTCTGGTTTGATGACCACCAGCCATAGAAGTGACTAACATGGATGTCCAGAGGCAATACTCAAGAGAAATCCCTGCTCAGGATAAATCCTGAGCAACAAAAACATGGCTATTTATGAGATTTTTATATTTGCTGAAATACTTTTCTGTGATCTGAAAAGGTGCATTTTCAAGGCTGTCAGTGATTATCCCTTTGAGAAAAGAGAGGACCATGGTAGCCATGCAGCTACTCTTTGGGCAGCCTGGCAACACAAACAAAACTTGTAGGCTCCATGTTTTCCTCATAGGCATGAGGAAAGACATAGGGTGTTTTACACCTATGTGTTTTACATCGTAGGTGGAAAGGACTTAGCATAAATTCCCATGACGGCTCTTTACATGAGTTCACAGATGGTACTTTCCCCACTCTCTCTGTTTCCATGAGTTTTCTTAGCTGCAGATCAGGTCTGGAAAGCGTGGCAAATGTCCTCTGTTGCTTGCACACCACCTGTTGTAAGATGAGGTACAAATGCTTCTCTTCATGCCTTCAGTGTTCTGCTAGTTAAAAATGGAGAGAGCAGTTTGAGAAGATAGAGCACCTCGTCTGCTCTGTGCTCTCTCTGTACGAGGACTGGGGTTCCTTGTCCAACCCATTCATGCTAGGCTTAATTCAGTGCTGTTTCTTCATTTGAATTATAGTTCTCCCAAGATGATGGTGGCTTTTGCTCTGATTTTTGATGGAATATGCTGGAAATAAAGCCATGAAAAAGCTTCTGAATAGGCATAAATCATAAATATTATAGACTGAGATGCTGAAACATAAGTATCTAGGTCTTTTCATAAAAGCAATTGTCTTCCTCTACAAAGGCCAAAATGAACTTGCAGGCTTGCATATAACTGATTTTTTTTTAATCCCACTGTGTCTTTACAGTGAAACTAAAAAGAGTACTGAAATAATGAAAAGAGGAGCTGTGGTTTGTTATCTATTTTTTCAGCTTTTGCTATGACATGATTAACTATGTAATTATTAGAGTCATTAATGAAGTTAGAAGAGATCACTCACAAGTGTTTAAAGTACTCTGAACCATTACTGTACAATTCTTTGAAGGTTAATGCATGGGACACCTTGTGAGGTACAGGGATATTCACAAGACCATAAATTCTCACCCTGGCTATCATTTATGGCTTTAAGGTGCAGATTAGAAAGTTGAATTTTCAAATCTCAATTAGCCAAAAGACACACCACTGAGGCATATCCCTGAGGAGGGAATTAGCATGTAAACAAAGTCTTTTGACAGTGAGATGGGGGCAGTAAGACATCCTATTTTTCTGTGATGAATACTTTTGTGACATTTCAATATGCATGGGCAAGGTTCTGGAGTCATTTCTAGTGCAAAGGTGCAGCTGGGACTAAAAGGGTTCAATTCTTGCCCTCCATAAAGAAGAAGATAAGGATCAAACATCTTTCCTTCTGAAAACTTTCCAATTATACTAAAATTGCAAATTTTGTTGCCAAATTCCAATTACATGCAAAATAAATGCATCCTTACCCTGTTCTGCTACTCCTATCCAGAAACCACTATTTGTTGTACTTTAGAAATTTGCACTCTTACATGTCAGGATTAGCCTCAGCCCATGGTATGGAATAGTTCAGACACTGAGCACTGATTTAATTTCAGGTTTTTGACAGTGCTCCCATTGGTGCAGTCACTCCTTTGCACATCATTTGAGTTGAAAATGTAAAGGTCACTGTTTGCCAGCCGTGGGAGAAAAGCAGTTAAATGTTTTCTGAGTAAAGTATTGACTATCTTTAAATGCTATTCAATAGCTGTAAATTTATACTGCCTTCAGGAGCTGTGACTGAAAATTAGAAATGAATGTGTGGGCTGTGTGCTATAAGAGGGAGGGAAAGGACAGCTGGAAAAGTTCCTCCTTGTTCCTATTTTGGGGAAGGGTACCACATTCTCCACCACACCATTTGCAGCAGATTTTGCACCTTTTTGATGATCTGAATTTCAATGGAAAGCAGCACAGTCTGAGTCTCTACCATGAGATTCAATCCAGTGGTGCCTGTCCTGGACCTAACCTTCCATGGATGCTCAAAGGATTAATTCTGTGCTGCTTCATCCTTCCTGCCCTGTCAAGGAAAAGCCAAACTTGCTTTTGTTTTCACCTTTTCACTTTAAAAGCCTAGCACAAAGTTTTCAATTTTCAACCTTTTAATTAGTGCTGAAAGTATAGTGGAGGAGCCATGATGAGCTACATAATTAAGTGTTGATGGCTGCAGGGAGCCAAACACAAACTTTTTTATGAGAGTTACTGATACTCTTTCAGACCAGCAGCTCAGTGGGAGGTTTTATGAACCAGAAAGTGGCCAGGCTTCTCTTCAGCTGCAGCAGATGATATCATAAAATAAACTATTTACCCTGACAAATCTTGCCTCAGCTATGTTCAGCATATGAATTCTTTATCGAACTTCCTAAAGATACAAAGAATAATAAAGATCATATAAGCATTTAACAGCCTTTCGTGAGAAAGAAAACCAGCTCACAATGAAATAATAGTCTATGAGATGGTCAATATACTTTATATCCTCATGAAATGGAGCACATTGAAAGCAAAGCAAATGCAGGACAAGTTACTACAGCTAGAGGAACAAACAATGTGAAGGTGAGAGGCCATTCACTCGTGCACTTTGTGTTATCAACCCCACCTCCTTGCACCTGCACAGAACAAAGGAGGGGAGTTGCTTATCGAAGAACCCTTTTCCCATGTTTTATTGTGAACATCAGCAGTTAGTTTGGTTAACTTTGGGTCGAGCCACATGCACACATTCCAAATCAAATCAAGAGGAAGTTACACCTCTATTCATTGGTCACGTTTTATTCCTAGTGGTTTCACTATCCAATTTCCAGGAATTTCTGAAAAGTTCTAGTTATGGTTATTTTTCTGGTTTCTTCTTTGAAAATATCTTTTTAATGAAGGAATGTAGACAATTACATGCTATGATGCATTTCCTCATGCAAAACATTTTCAGCAAAGGTGGCTAAAGAAACAGTATGTGGTGAGCACTTGGGTGAGTCCATTGTAGAAAAGAGTCCTGAGCTGGACTCACAGTTTTGCACAAAACTCAATAATGCAGATATTTGGATCCATCCTTTCTGGAAGAAGACAATCTGTTTTAAACACCTTAACAGAACAACAAATCAAAATTCACTTTCAGCTCTTGTAGCTAGGTGGAAGTATGCCAGTCTCCCATAAGCACAATGTGCATGTGTTTTAATTGGGAATTACATTCCCATGCAGAATATTGGATAGATGGCAACTTAGAAATTCCTATAAGCACTAGCAGACAGTTTTCGATCTTCCCTCTATACACACATTAGAAAACAAAAGCATCTTAGCTGTAGCAATAGGAAAATTCTGCAGAAGATTTTTCAGTCCAAGGATAAAATTTAAAAAAAATTAAAAGAGCATAAAATTGTGCGAATGTTCATGTATAAAATTAAAAAAAAATAGAAAAAGCTTTCATGATTCATTTTCAATAAAGAAAATATATTGTTTCATATTTAGTTTCTGGTAATTAAAAAAAAATCCTAACTTAGTTATAAATAGTGCATTGTAATTTTCCACCAAGAACCTTGGATTGTCCTCTGCTTGAGAAATACCATATAAAGGATTAGCATTTTTAGTTACACAGTGTTGCCATTTTTTTCTTGTAGCCTAGTTTGAATACACTTTATATTTTACTGCAATTTTCTGAATTATTCAGTGTGTTCTTAGTACTTGGTAGAAAGAATAACAAATTTATAGTTCTATTAACAGAAAATGTAAGTCACTCTTGTTTTCTACACATAGCATAAGAAGAGAACTGCAAAAATTCACTGAAAGCATAATTTTAGTGAAAGTGTGGTCTAGTTAAATATTTGGCCTACTGAAACAATGTCAGTCTTATCACATTTAAGATTTGAGTCTTTCAAGTTTGGGTTCCTCTATGTCAGGGAACTATGGCAGTGTATTACTAACTGAGGGCTGGAGTTCAAATTCATAGCAGTTAGTAGGAGCTTACTCATTGATGTGGCAACTAACATCTGCTATCGGTTTTATTGTTGCCAAATTCTCAAATAATTTGTAGGAAGCACTTACTTGACGCAACTACAACATATTTTAATAAAACATCCTTAGCTATATTTGTCTGTGAAGAAATGGGCCAGATATTCTAACTTTTCTAGCTATCTAAATAGAATCTTACCCGAAAAAACCCCCCCAAAAAACCAGAAAAACCCAACCCTGAAAATGAAATTTAAAAAAGGAGCAATCCATGCACTAAGATAATTTTCATTAAATGTGGAGCTTCCAGTTTTGAGACAGATTTGAGTCATTATCAATGAGGTCTGTCCCCCTAGTAATTAATGACAGTGAAAATCTGTTAGACAAAATGAAATAGAAAGTGAAGAATTAATCAAGAATATTTCTGCTATTTCTATCTAAACTAATTATATAAAATTTTACCATAGAAACCCATTTCTATCAAAAACATTTTTTGAAATCTACTTTCAAAACATTTATCTTTTAATAGAAATTCTACATTGTAAAATGTAACTCTATAATACAATTAGCATTTTTAAATTGAAAATTTGAGGTTTTCCTTTAATAACACCTAAATAAGAAATATTGTATTCTCAGGAACTTTTTTGCTTTCAGAAAACTTAAAACAAGCTTTTGCTTTTAAGATAAA
>VWYP01022903.1:212-23640 GCA_013400435.1 Pycnonotus jocosus | reverse complement strand
TGGAATTAAAGCTTGAAGTCAGGTGAGGCCAGTGTGTTTTCCTGCAAGGAAATCTTGCCATAAACACACATTCATACTTAATCAAATGTACATCAACTTAACTTTCAGAAGGATGCATTGTGTGTTCCTGCAGTGGTGTAATGTATTTGAAACCAGTGAAACACAATGTAGAGGCTTCCCACCAGATGGTAAACTTACTGTGTAATTCCACTTGCATCACTGATAAAATGATCCAAGTGATGATTCCTCATAACCTGTCTGCCATAATATTCAAAATGGTAAAAAGAAGAAGGTATATTCTACTTCCTTTCCAGAAAAGCCTTAAATTCCACTGTTATCACAGCAAGAAGGACGACAGAGTCTGCACTGACTCATTTTAATACCCTTCCATTGAAATATTCTAGTTTGTAGAATCCATTGAGCTTTTGGCTGATCATCATATGCCACAGCTCACATATAGCGTAAATAAACCCACTCTTGCTCTGACAGCCTTTCCTGGTTTGATACATACAATTTGTTATGTCATCATGTATAAAACAAGGAGGCATGGACATCCTTTTTTTTTTCTTTGTCAGAGGGAAAAAAAAAGTCTAGCTTTTCTGTTTCATTAAAATGCTTAAATCTTTACTTTCTCAAAAGAATTCTCTAAATCTCAGGAAAACCACTGAAAAACACAGAAGCACTTTTAACTTTCAAGACTGCAGTAAATGTCCAAACCCTTTATCAAACACATTCATGCATGAGAGATGTTATGAGAACTTGGAATTAATTGCTAATAACATGACACTTTGCCACTGGCAAATCAGACAGCTGTAGGGAAAACAGTTTCCTTTACTCTGCTAAAGTACTTTTGTAAAATATCTAATCACCCTGCCAAGCAAAGCATTTCAGAGGTGTTAAGCAGTAGAAAAACACATGTCCAAATAAGACATTTGAAGGAGCTGCAAATAAGAATAACAGAAAATTAATTTCCTTGACTATAAATTTAGGAGATGAGATTTTAAAATATTCTTCACAGACTGTTACACAAGGCCCCAAAGGTTCACTGTGGGCTAGCCAATGAAAATCGAGTCAAATCCTATCAAGTATCTTTTAAGAAAGCATTAGAGAAAGTGAAAAAAATGAGTATCTAATTATGCATTACAATTATATTTAAAATGACAGCTTTTTTTCTCTTTAATTCTAGACACAGTGTAAATTTCTTTTGTTATCTGGTGAGGCTGCAGTACATATTCTCAAAATTTTACCTATTTCCAGCAGAAACATGCTTATTTTAGTTTTTTAGACATTTGCATAGGGTGTGTTCAATTCGAAGAGATGATTAATGCCATCATTCTCTTTTCTTATTATTTCAAGTTACTACTATTCTGGATCAATTGATGAATTTCATCATTTCTATGTTATTAACCACCTTCTCTATAATTGTAATATGTTCTGGTGGAAGCACACATTACTTTGAACATGATACCTCTTGTATCTATTATACCTCTACCAGTTCTTTAGATATAATTTTCCACTTATGCTCTCATTTTTCTTTTTCTGATTCAATCAGTAATAAGTAGGTCTTAATCTATCAATAAAACTCAATTTATCAATAAAACTGTTCAACTCAATTTTATTGCCAGAATAAGTGATCAGACCAAAAATACTCAGCTCCCAGACAGAGTGAGCCTTTTTGAAAACCTGAACCAGATTTATGTGCTCAAGTATGAAGACTTGAAACTGACTCTAAAGTTTGAGCAGATACTTGTTTGATTCATTATTTTGTAATGAAATATGCTAAAATACAGCCTGACCACACAGATCAAAGGGTCACTGAATTCTAGACAGCCAAGGTATATTGAATCATCTCTCTGGTACTATTAAACACATAGAAAACATGAATATGGCCTCTCCTGTTGCTGAACTTCCAGCAATTTCAAATATCCTCTTTGCTTATTCTCACAATACATTTAGTGTAATTTAGGGTCATTGCAGCAGCCATCTAAGCTACTCAGGCCAGTTTAAGAACCATATGTCCACTGGTCAGAGGTTTCTGTGCTAGATACGTACTCCTGGCTTTCACGACTGTCCCCATGCAAATGTTTCACAAACACCATTCACTGGGGTCTGTGTAGCCCACTTAGATCCTCACACAGGGAATGAGAGCTAAAAATAGCTTTTCATACTCTCAGCCCTAGCCTCCTGGTTCAAGTCAGCATTTGGAGAACAGAATAAGATTTATCAAAACATAGCTGGAACTTCTGTACCTACATGCCAGCATTTCTCAGGCAGCTTCAGTGTTTTTGAGCTCTAATTATCAGCTTCACAGCAGCTAACCTTTATTTTATTAAGGATTAAATATTTCCAAGTTGTAAATATCCTCAGCCAAAATATTTTTCTTACCCAGAAACTGTCCATCTTTTACTGCTATTTTGGGCTTTGGGGAGCTCACAAATGGAATTGAATGTGATCTATTATGAAACATGCTGTTAAAAATAAAACATTAGAAATAGCACGTTTCTCTCTAGCAGGGAATGATTGATTATTGCAGCATATAAAAACCAGAATGTTAGCAAAATACAGTAAAGAACCATGTTAGAGTTGCTGCATATAAAACCAGAATATTTAGTTGCTTAAAACAGCATATACATTCCAAAACAAGGAGGTAGCTGCCTAGAAAATATTTTAAGTTGTAAGGACAGAAATGCTGATATTTCTTATGATATATCAGACTCACTTATCTTTTCTTAGACATATTTACAGCCATTAGTTTTTTAAATAATATGCTGAAGAATATCTGTTGCTTAGCATCTCCTGTTGTGAAAATTTTCGTCATTTTAGAAATGTCTAATGGCAAAATTATTTTTCAAAAGATTTCTTACCCTGATAAGATTTCACTACCTTCTAAACCTTTCTATTTTCCTTTCCTGAACACAAAAGAAGAGAAATAGTACTAAAAATGAGGCAGCATGTTTAATTTTAGCTGGTTTAGGTAATATCTATCTTTGAATTTATGGGGGTAATTTTGCTCTTGATTCCATCTTATTTGCTCTAACTTTATTCTTGGCACCATAACCACATTTCAGGGGCAAAAAATCAATTTAAAACTGAAGCACACACCTTGTCAATCCAGCTGAAAGCTGATTTAGGGTATCCTGCTCTGCTGCTCTTGCAGTGGCATTACAAAGAACTAGAGAAATGTAAACAAGATTCATCATGGAACTGGAAAACACATCACCAGACCTTGAAAGCATGTTACACTTTCGGCCATAAGGCCACCCTGTCTTGACAATGGAACTCTGTTGCCTAGTTAAACACACTGTTGTTAAACATATCTCTCATAAATATCTGTGGAGTATTGGAAGAACAGCTTAAAAACTGCAGAAACTACAAACCCTGAGTTTTAGAGTATCTGTGTCTTTTCTATTCTGTGCAAGTGCATGAAGTGAGAGTTTAGTTTTACCACTGAACTTGCATTCAGTGTGTGACATTGCATAGCCAAACAAATAATCATGAAATGCATCTAGACAGCCATGCTGAGGTTTTGTTAGACAGCTTTCAGAAGCTGTTTTTTTTTTTTTAATGGAAGTTGTTTCATTTGTATGGTTTTTACTCAAATTTTCAAAGCTGCCTAAGACAGAAAGTGATGCTTATGGGGAAATATTCACCTGTACTGTGGGATTAACATGACATCTGATTCCATGAAGTGAAATTCTTCACATTCCTAAATTCACACACATATTTTGAAGGTGACATTTCTTTCCAGTCTCTCATAGGCTTTGTGGTATATTGAACCTCTCTTTGAAACTGAAAAGCAGGCATACAAACCTATACACTCTCAACCTTTTAGTTCAGAGGATTTATGAAGGAATTTGAATTCAAAACACTGAAGATTCTGCTGTTGCTATTTCTAAACCCAAATCTACACCATGTTGGGAGCCTATAATTTTCATGACTGATTTCTGTGAGCAAGCATATGAATTTAAAGGGAAAAGGAAATGAGAACTCTATGACTTTGATGTTTTCAAGAAACGTAGATGCTCTTAACCCATATATGTATCCTTCACAGAAATTATTAATGAGTACAATTTGAAGGACAGACAATGTTTTCACCAATTTCTTTCTTCTACAGTGTGTTTTCTAGCATATCTGTATCTTCTGAATACTTTTTCCAAATCTGATCACTTTTCATCCAAACTTCTAATGGTTTCTAGTTAGCCGAAATGTTTCTACTTATTTCCACTGATTTCCAATTTGCAGATTTCGTAGACATTTTGGCTTTTAGTCCCAATTAACAGTGGAAAGAGTTTTTCTTTTCTTAATTTCAAAAGTGTTCCCAGATTGGGAAGATTATTTCCCACCTGGTTCTAATAATAGCATGTTTGAGTGGGTTGTGCTTTCAAACCTACTGTGTCTGAGTGCTTTGCCAACAGCAAAATCAGGGTAACCTACCTTAAGTTCCTAAAATGCCTGGCTCTTGTATAAGTGCACCAGAAAACTATATGAATAAGAATAAACCCACAGCCAGTGAACCCCATTGGCCAGGAAGAACAGAAGTTTACTTTGTCCCCCTTGGATCGATTTGGGTGTTTTCTAAAATGATTGTTAAACAAAGCAGACCCCTAGCCTAGCTCCTCTCTGAAATTCCTCTTCTGGAACTGCCTTCACACTTCCTTGTGGCAAGAAAGGTACAGAATCACTGCACTGGTGAATTGAAGAAGTTGCTGAGTATCTTCAGTCAGGGTTGTAGGGTTGAGACACAGCGTTTATGTTACAGTAGTTTAAAAAAGAGCATGTATGAAATAGATAATGATCCTGTACTTCCATCAGTCGGATTCAGTGTCACATTCTGCTTCAGAAAGTCAGGAAGTATTTGCTTGTGGCAGAATTAAGAAATACAAAAAATTGGCTAGGGAATGTAAAGTACTAAACACAAACTCTGGCTCTTTTGATTGTTGGTATGTCTTTGTGTATCTGAGTGACAGAGAAAGCAAATCTTTCCAGCTTCTCTTTTTAAGCTAGAGAAATCTGTTTCTCGGTTGTATCTGAAATATTTAAGCATAAAAAAAGATAACTGTTGCTCTCAATTTTTTTTCCTAACATTTGAAGTCTGCTTCTTTTTTAACTCTGTCAAAGATTTTGGGGAAGAAAATAAATTAAACTTCTGCTCATCTAAGCAAGTTTCATTTTTTTATGTGTTGTATAAATTCAAACAAATCTGTTCCTCTCTTTAAGGATGGTGGATTTCCTTGTCAAAATTCTCAGAGATCTGTTGCTCTCTTTAAGCTCACTGAGAAAACTGCTTAAGAGATTTTAAATTTTGCGTGATGATCTATATTAGTAGAGTTTTTTCTAAGATACGTGAACCCTATCATTTGTTTTCTGAGGCATTATAACTTCCCTCATTGGAAAAAACCACTGAAAGGAAATCTCATCAAAATATATGCATATCTGATCATCGCTCACGTACATTCCCAGTTTGAACTGAGTTAACTTTTGAAGTACAAATCACTCAGTGCATTTCTGTGATAATAATCCAGTTCAGTAGCTTTAATACAGAATTTGCTTTAAAGTGCCATGAAGTGATTTTTAACAGAATTTTGGGCTTCTGTTTAGTCAGTAGAAGCCCCATCTATTTCATAAATACATTAAAGCCATCTATAAAAATACTCAATTTACTAGCTAGTGCACATGGAAATATTGTTTTGAGGCTCAAAATTCCTCTCTTTGTTAAGAATAAAGTGTTCAAAATTACCAGTTGAATTTATCTAAAAAACTTGTACTGGAAGAAAAACCTTGAAGATAGCTGGCAAGTGAAAAGACTCCATACACACCTATAAAAAAACATGTGAATGGCTGGGTACCAAATTCATACATTTCATGTGACAGCATTTTCTTTTTCCAATATTTTTTTTCTAATTTCTATTTTAAAATGTGCTGACTTTCTTACATATGGAAGAAACTGTGATACACCAGGGAAACCTAGACCAGATGACTAAAAACCTGTTCTTTCAGCATGTGCTTGGTCAGGCTTGTCTCACTTAGGTAAAGCTGGTCATTGGCATTGGCAGAACAAGCTATAGAAGAATCTTTGACTCCCAGACAGGAAACTGGATGAGTCTCTCTCCCATTTTTTACCAAGATTTAATCAAAGATGGGCTCCAGGAGGGGCGCAGACCGTAGTGTACCATCAAGTTCCTTCTCACTGCCTGCCATGGCTGTTAACTGGAACAATTTTCTCGTTATGAGAAGTGAAGACTGGACTCAGGAAGGATTTAGGGAGCAGCATTCCAATGTCAGTCATGCTGAAGTCTTCCAGAGTTCTGACACTGCTATACTCTAGAAGTACACAGGAGACTGGGTTTCATTCCTAGTATTGCACTAGTTAGTTGTCAAAAATTTTTAGAAACATTTTAATGAATGAGTCTATTGTCTTGGAAGTTTTATCTATCATTAAGCAAGTCATTATGGCAAAAGCCCATGACAGAGGAACTTCAAATATATCTAGACTCAAATAAGTGCTTCTTAAGGCCTCCCTGTGGATACTGATATCTTCAGTATCTTATATTGCTGGCCTACTCTGAGAAATACACCTCATTCTTTTAAAATTTTAAAGTGAACTTTCATAGTCTCCCCACACCCCAATGCGTCACTGCTAATTACTGAGTAAGAATTTAGCTTATTTTGGCGTTCAGTGTCATTTTTTTAATTAATTCCATTTGGTTCTGGAAGTTGATAATTTCTGATTTGTTCATCCACTGACATGACAGTGACTAGCTTCAAACCATGAAAGCCCAGAGATTTTCCTGTAATTATTTAAGACACATTGCTTAGAATCATAACCTACGAAATTAAAGTCACTTATGCTACCCTTATAAGCACTGCTAAAATCCTGTTAGGCTTAAGCTTCATGTTGGTAAGGATTAATGCTGGAAATTGAATCTCCCTCCCTCCACTGAAATGGAGTTAGTCTCTAGTAATCATGTTTTTCAAGGTCTCCTGTCCAATGAATTAGCTTTGGATTTTCAGAAGGTTCATTGCTCATGCCATATTCTACCAAAGTCCAGCTGTTTATATGTTTCCAGTAGGAGAAAAAATATTTTTAAAAACTTGCCTTATTTGTATGTGGGCTTATATACTAAACCAGCAGATGTTATGCAGATATTTTTGTTTGTCCCTGTTTTCATATGTTATTCATAAAAGTACAGTCTAAGGGTATGTAAGAGTTTGTCTAGTCAAGCTCTCTGCTGAGGGTAAAATCAGATGTATCAAAACATTCCTGACAATTGTTTGTATACCTGTTTGTCAGATGCACCAGTGATGAGGAATTTACAGTCTCACAAGGAGTTTCTTTCACAGGGTAATATATTACTAACTGTGTTGTTAGAGGTTCGGATTTGTTTTTTTTCTGGTTGGTTGGATTTTTGGGGTTTTGTTTATGTCTGACCTAATTCTTCCTTGCTACTATTGTATGTTCTACCATTACTAACTAAACTGTTCTTGGTCTGTATTTCTCTTTGTAACAATCTTTTACATATTTGAAGAGTGAGATAATAGATTTTGAGTCAGGGAGAAGAATCAGCTGTCCTTTCTCATGGAGGGTGTAAATTTTTCATAATTTAATGGTTTAATTTCTGAGTTTGTTTTTCTTGCTGATTTCACTTTTACTTTCACTGAAGTTTCACCACTGACATTTGCCCAAGGTCCTGTAGCCTAGCATGAACCTAAGAAATGCTGAAAGAGCTTGAGGAAACACCAGGGTCACCCATCTTTAGGCATATATCATTGGGCCCATCCTGCTGCTCACCAGGGTTTTCTGCTGGGTGCAGTTTCACAACAGCAAGCAGGCTTTGCTGGATGCAGATTCCACTGAGCAGAACACAGCTGATAGCATCAGCGATGCTGAAATGTGTCGTCTGACTTTCAAATCAATCCTATTTGCATTGAGTGTGTTTTCTTAGCATTCTAATTTTATCACATCATGAATGCTTCAGCTGGAAGCAATGTTTGACAGTTGATTTGAGGAAATCTTATTTCAGTTTTAAACTCAGGCCAGAATAATTGTAGACTTGCTCAGCCAAGGGTCTCATAAAAATTTTAAGGATAATGTTGATGGAGAGTTTTGAGGCTTAAATAGTTCTAAATCTTGAGATTTTATTGTGGTGTTTGCTAGAAATGCTCTGTTTCCTGTGGCAGTTACAAACATTTGCTGCAATGTCCACCTATGCTATGTGATCTACTCTGCAATTTTAAAATAAAAATCCAAGTTGTATTAAAATGCTTTTAAATTATGATCTTTTAATTTTTTATCCCCAGCAGTCATGCAAATATCAAGCTTTGGAAAAACAGACTGATACATCTATGTATGGGTCTGTGCTTCTGAGTACAGACAATTGTCATTGGTAAGAAATCTTTAGATCAAAAGAAGATACTGAAGTTTGTCTTAGAATCTCTCAAAATACCAAACAGTCGTTTTGGAGAGAGATTGCTGGAATAATTAATTATTTGCATATCATTTGCCCAGGACTAGTTAAAAGAGATCACTTTGTTCTCTGTTTGACTAGAACTGATGACAGTGTGTTTCCATTTATTGTGGCACATAGAGAAAAGATATTTTCATCTATGATATCTTATTTTTCAGGCCACTGTGTTGATTCTTCACTTGTAAAAGTGAAAATGAAAAATTTATACTGTTGTAATCAGTTAAAATACCCTGGTGTAGACACTGCAAATAAATGGAGAATCAGTTCTGATTTTGTGTCTGTCCTCTTAATTTATCCTTAATCTATGCGCCTCTCATTTCCAAAGCCTTTAATTGCATCTTTATCTACTTCAGAATGCATATTATCTGCTTGGATATAAGAATTATTTTTTTAAATCTCTATCAGAAAATGGAATGACTAATGGAAAAATTTTATCAGCTATATAGGGAGGAAAAGAAAAGAATATCCATGTTCTAGTAAAGTTCACTTTTCAGTTTTGAAGAAATTATTTTTGTTATTCTCTAGCACAGCATTTGTGTAAAACTAAAATTAAAACTAAAATTCCTAAAAGTTAAAATGCTAATAAGAGAATAAAATCATATTTTCAGTGACACTTCTGCAAAGTAGGTGTTTCTAGTCTGACAGCTGGACCCATTTTAGGTAAAGTCTTGGTGACAAGTTGAACATTTGCCAAAGCACCAGATGACAATTACATTTCTCAAAAGCTCTTCATCCATCACCTATGGATGATGTTTAGCCTTCTTATCAAGTCTGGAGTCAAGCTGGAGTTAGGCAAAAGAATCCAGGAACAAAGCTGCCTCATGAGAGCTCCCTGAAGCTCACATTGCCTTTTGGATTCTGGTACGAGTAGAAGTACCCAGTGGCAGGTGCCTTGGAAGAGACTCTCATGTGCTTTACTGAGTCACAGAGTTGTTGAGGTTGGAAGGGACCTGATGAGGGCATTTTACCCAAGTCCTCTGCTCAAGCTGGGTCAGCTAAAGCAGTTTTTCAATGTGTGTGTCCAGGTACATTTTCAGTATCTCCATAGGTCTGAGTGTCTTGGGTGTTCTTTACCACCTCTGCAAGACACACCTAAGCCTTCTCTCTTGATGGCTAAACAGTCAACTTTCTCAGCCTCTCCTTGTGCATTAGTTACTGCAGTCCCTTAATTAGCTCTGACCCATTGCTGGACTGGCAATCTTCCTTTTACTGAGGAGCCCAGAACTCAAGACAGCACTCCAAATCTGTCTCACCAACGCTGAGTGGAGGGAAAGGATCACCCACCTTGACCTGTCAGCAAATGCTTTTCCTGATGCAGTTGGATTTTTTTTGCTGTGAGGATGCATTACTGACTCATGTTCAGCTTATTCTTCACCAAGACCCCAGGGTCCTTCTCTACAGAGCCACTTTCAAGCTGGTCAGTGTCCAGCATGTACTGGTGCCTGGATTAGTCATCCCGGAGTTCTTCATGGTGTGCTCACTGTTTTGAGTACAAGGGCAGGAATAGATCACATATTCCTAGTAGAACTGGACAGATGTTTTGACCAAAACTTTTCTAACATTTACAGGATGTTGACAAAGACAAAATGTCTTTCAATACAACCTTCCCACAGATCAGATGAAACATTATCCATTATGGCTTTTTTGTTGACTTTGGCACATGTTCAAACTTGTGAAAAACTAGATGAAAGAAAGGACGATTAGTCTTTTGCCACTCTGTTCTCTCCTTGTAAATTTCCTTAGTTTCTCACACACTTTGAGTCCAGATTTCTGCTGAATGAAGACCAGTGTTGATTTACTACACAGCTGCCTTTAGGATTGGAAAACAATAGATTTTGAGATGACAATGGCATTTACCACTTGTAAGACAGTTACGTCTGGAAAAAATCAAATCTTACTTCTAGTCTGCAAAATATTCCTTAGAGATACCATGAGTATCTCGAAATGTGTCAATCCAGCTTTTCTTGGCTGAGGCTGCTGAGGACTTTGATAGCTGCCAAATGAGTACAGCTCAGGCAGAAAAAAGAGGGAAAGGCAAGAGCCAGGGCCTGGGCCCTAACAAGAAGTCTGTACCTATGCACCAGAGAACTGATTGCAGGGCTGATCTCTTTGGCATTGCATGAAACAACGTGAGTATACAGAGATTAAGGGTTTAGTGGTAGGACTGATTGCGATGCAGCTACATGGATTCACTTTGCTGTGAAACAAAAAAATACACAGAGGCAGAGTAATTATTGACTTAGTTTCTTATATTTGAGAACAGGAAGAACATACTGAACAAGCCCAAATCTGTGATGCCCTACTTGTTAGCTGGTGATAGGTAGACAGGTTGGGTAAGTGATTCACTTCACACCCTGGAAAAGACAGTGTTCAAATGCAAAATAAGGTTTTTTGTCCTTTTTTCACTGTTCCTCAACCTTTAAGATGTGCTCAGCTCAGCTTCTCAGATGTTATAATGAGTTTGGGATTTGCTTATTATTTCTCTTTTTCTAATTAACGCTGCACATCCACAATGTATCTAGGCCCACTGACTCTCTAGGATATGACTCCCTGTGGGAAATTTTGTAGGATGCTTTTAAGAATTCTTATCATTTAAAAGTAGCTGTTGCCAAAGTCCATTTTTGCTGACTTAGCATCTTTGCTTTATCCTGCAACTAGCTGAGAACTTCCCCTTCTTTTTACAAATACACTACCTAAGGAAACACAGACAGCATGTCCCATGAACCCTGTCTGACTGAGCCTTGTCCACATTATGGAGTGCAGCTTCATGAGTTTAACTTTTCTAGTGATCTTGGCAGCACCAAAGTAGATAGTAGAGGAACATAGGCAAATGTCTTCTACGTGTCATGGTGAGAGTGATTCAGGTGCAGGCGATTTAACATCCCAGCAGACTCAGAAATAACACTGCAGGGACCACAGAAAGGTGAAGCAATTAGAGCTGCTTCAGCCTTTTGTTCTCTTTGGTGCAACCTTGTAATTGAATAGCACATATTGCCAGAAATAAATCCAGGCTGAAGAAAATAACCTGTGAGAAAGAATGGAAGAGATAAAAACTCCCAAGAAACCATAAATGTAGGAGATCATATTTGAACTCTGGATATGGGAAACCAAAGTAAAGAGATTCAGACAGCACTGTCATTCTCTATTTGCAGACAGAGTGTACCAGAAAAACTGAAGGTAGTCTTAGTTTGTAACAGAGTTTAATGAGTTTCATGCTTTTTAGTTAGCCTTGGCAAGGAAGATGACTGTAAACTTATATTGTTATAAAAACACAGTCTGCATAAAAGGATAATAAACAGGAGACATCTAACTCATTATCCTAATTTCCTGGGCATACAAAGTGAAAATGATTTTACACAAACACTCTAATGAAAAATCTAAGGAAGTCTGGTAAGATTTCAGTCTGCAACTGGGACTGGAGTGAGAACCCAGCAGATTACTGGAAGATTCTGACTTGACCATTATAATAAAACAAGAATTTTGAATATTCAGTTTGAAATAAGCCAGTATAATGTTATTAATATTAAAAAGATACTGAAAATAATAATAGCTACTGATATCTTTAGAATCTGAAAGATATTGTCAGAATAAATTTATGCACAAATAGGAAACTAGAGAATATAGTAATTAGAAAAAAAATTGCAGAAGTATGGAAAGAGGACTTGTAATTATGATAAACATATATCCAACTATGATTTTATCAGGGGTATGCACTCATTTACTCATTCAGCAAGGTAAATAAGTGTGGGCAGACAATTGCACTAAAACAGTGACCCTGCTCCTAATTACAGAAGTGCCTATTCAGTGATAATGTGTGCATTTTTAACAAGTACTATACTAAGTGACTTGAGTGAACAGGAATAAGAAAGACACTTACTACAGAAAAAGGTGACAAAATCTTCAGGCATTTATGCAAAATAATTAAATAAGTATGTTATAAAAAATAGTATTTTCTGCTGCTTCAAAACTGAAGTTTTGAAACCTAAAGGGTGGTGTATATTTGAAATACTTCTCTTTCCCTAAAGTCTATTCAAAAAGTAAAAAAAAAAAGGTTTTGATTGTGCCTTGACTGAACAAAGCAGTGGTGTTGCCAGTTTATAAAGAATGCTGTGTTCCTACTACATCCTCCATTTTCAAAGCAACAATAAAGCAAGTTTCCAACCTTCATCTCTCAAACTTTAAACTGGTATTACCTTAAAAAAATGCACAAAATGGTCCTTAATGACAAGTTACATCTTAGGCTGTAAACCTGTATTTAGGTACAGTATCATTAAAATATTTGTTTTATACTGCTCCTGTAATTTTAATTTTTCTTGATATAAGGCATACAATTTCATCAATAACTGGTCATGTAACAGCTTAGCCAGAAGCAAGATCTAGTTGAATTCAAACAGTAACTTGACAAATAGAATTCTTATTGTAAAATTATGTAGAATAGAGCTCTCTTACCATGAACAATCAGAGTACACTGACCCTGCCAACAATAATATTAAGAATGTGCATGATGATCAATAACTTGAAGTTTTCCACTGTACTTCATTCTGCTTTGCAAAACTAATATTTTACAGCATTAAAAATCTATGTGTGTTATTGCTGTGTTTTCCTCCTAGCAAGTTCTTTAAGTGGTGATGAGAATGGCCAGTATTTTATTGTATAAGTCATATCGACAGCACAAAGTAGTTTTGTCTCTGGCTGTTAAGTTATTATAGAAATTTAGGCAGATTATCTTCTGGTTAAATTTCTGTAATCAGTGATTGGAGCTTCTTATCACTGCAGTAGGTTCCTTTTATGAGATTGGATCAACTGCTTGAAATCAAGCCTCCCACCGTGTCCTGAACAGTGTCCAGAGTAAAGCCAGGCTTCTTATAAAGCTCTTAGCTCATTTTATCACCTGACAAGAGATAGACCTTTAGAGCAGTTCAAAAGCCAGAGTCATAGACTTTTATGAAGGAACACAAAAAATGCTGGGGAAGAAATACAGTGCTTGTCTTTTTAATATATCAGGTCTTTAACTATGTGCATATTCACGCTTTAGTCTTATTTCCTCACCTTTCAAATGGGGACAATATTGAATGTGTCTGCATAGAGGATGAAAGGAGCGAAGATGAAGTGATTTGACTTTAATGTAATTCTTAAGTGCTATGATGGCAAAAAACTATCAAAATCCCATGTGGAGAATAAATTGAAAAAGAAAAGAGAAATTGTTTTCCAAATATTTCCTTATTCCTTACTTCTTTTTACAGGAAATTGTCAACAGCCTTTACTGTTTATTTTTTCTGGGAGACTGCAGCAGAGTTTTTGACTGCGTTTTGCCCCCACATTCTTACATTCTGTACTATGCCAGTAGCAGGGATGAATCTTACATAGTTTACTCTTGATTGCATTATGTACTGCAATATTGTTATTTTAGTCTTCCTAAGCTTCAGGAATATAAATTAGATGTGTATCTTTCTTGTCCTAATTGCAAACTCCTGGGATACCTTTGTGTTTGAGATATTGTAGTCTAAGACTAGTTTCAGAAAGCAAATTGTTAACCTAGGTACGAAACTCACTGTGGATACTGTGGAACCTTTTCCTGTTTCCTTGTAAAATCTTCAAATGAGGTGAACATGAACATGCTTTTTTTCTGATTTATATGAAAGAATAAACCCTGCCTAATTTAGAGAATGTAGAATTGCAGCAAAGGTTTTTAAAATAAATCTTTTCTGACAATTATAGCTAAGCACACCCCTTAAAGAGACAAGCAGAATTGTCCAGAGGACAGCCATTAATCAAATGTTTGCAGGGTTTATTTTTAAATAAGAAAATGTGGGGTTTTTTACTTAATAACAAAACATTAGGGCAGTCTGCTATTTTTAATTATTTGCTTATTGATAACTGAGCTCGCAGATACATCTTTCCCAAATTTGCCTTCAGTGCTTCCCCTCTGTACCTGTTGGTGATAAATAATGTTGCCTTATGTGGTCTATTGCAAGGCCATTTATATCATTCTCTGAATTGGTGGATATTTTTAGTCATGTTTAAAATACTAAGAGCTGTTGGCTACTGCCAAGATAAGTAAGCAGAGAATACTGTCACTGCAGGGTTTGCTTTGTCTGTTGCTGCTTAGGAAACAGTCACAAGTCATGCACTGATTGACAGGGCCTCACTGCTGCTCTTGACAACTATCAGGAAGGTTGTCATGTAGTTTAAATTACTTGCATAAGAATGGGAAAAAAAAGAATGGAGATTCACTATTCACAGCACTTTCACAGTAATCATAATCCTTGGGCTTTTCAGAAAAACTGATATGTAAGCTATGAAATCATTTCTATGCTTATCCAAACATATCCAGAGTATAGCAAAATACAGAGCAGTGAACAGGTAACTCTCTAGAAACAGAACTATTGTTTTTAGGAAAGGGGATCAATAATGGTAGTGATAAGAACATGATCATAGGCACTGGACCAAATAATTGAAAAGATTATCCTGCCCAATTTTGTGCTTGTCCCAATTTCCAAATTAAAATCGTATCTAGCCTAGAGCAATTGAAGCTATTGCTTACTCAAGAGTTCTGCCTGTATAGAATATTTCCCTTTGTCTTGTGGGGGAGACACTCTTTAGTGTTCAAAAATAAAACCTAACACTCAGCAGCTTCCTTGGCCATGAGATCTATCCAGTCCCACAACTGGCAGCACAAGCTTGCCAGAGGCACGTGCTGCTCATTTTTGGAGTGATAGAACAGCACATCCCATAATGTCTCCAGCGACTCCCCATGGAACCCAGGTCAGTCTAACAGTTTCTGTCCAAGAAAAAAGTTTTCCTAATCTCCATGAAAGAAAATAATTTGAAAGGAATGGCATGCAGGTGATTCGCCTGATTTGAAGGCTGTTAGTACAGTTTTTTGTAACAGGAGGCATATTGTATACCAGCAAATAGAACATATAGAAATAGACCCAGAGCTGAAATTTCAAGCTCATAAACTGCCATGAAATGGTAAGATTTGTTTCTTGTTCTAGTTCATAAAATGAAATTAGAAAGGTGAGCTGCAATCTGGTAATTCTCTGTAATGTACAAAATTGTTGTGTTGGAATGATAAACTGTGAATGAATCAAAACCCAGCAAAGTTGTGCCAATTTTACTTTGGTAGACCAATAGATCCAAGGTAGAGCTTAGAAAAAAATAACAAAGTAATTTAATCAAAATTTTGAATAATTTAAATCATACTAGCATTTCACTACTCTTGACATGCTGATAAAAGCTTTGCTTATGAGTACCTTAAAGCAGATATGTTCTGACAAGCCTTTATTCCACATTGAGAATCTATGGAAACCATGTGAATGCAGTTGGCTTCCAGATCATCCTAGATATATAAAATGTCTGGATTCAACAGCTGACATCAAATCAGTTAGCTAGTTAATTCTCATTCACCAAGCATGATTATATTCTGCAAAGTTAGAGAGATCTGAAAGCAAATGCACTCTGATCTTAATAGCAAAAAATGTGGTTCCAGTACCAAAATAGAACTAAAGACATGGAAAATGGAATATTATAAAGTACTGCCCTTCCAGTGTCCCAGGAATCACCTTTTTTTTTTTTTTTTTCATATTTCTTAAAATATCTAAACATCAAACCCTTCAATGTTCCACATATCTGTAAATTAATTTTCACTTCTAATTTTGGCCTATACATTGACAGGAAAATGCAAAGCAGTTCTGTCAAGAAACAAAGTCTTTATAATTCACTTTCTTATTGAAATCAGAAGTATCATGATTTTCTCAGCATCTCTCACACACCTCATCACTCACAATACCCTATATTATGAGACCCTTAATCCCACCTGAAATACGTAATAGGTTTTGACAGTTGCAGTAGGTTTTAGGTTACATAATAAATTTAGTATCTAAACCAAGCATCCGTACATTAGAGAAGTAGTAATATGCACTGTATTTATAGGCTTTATGCATTTTTTCTGGTAACTTCTTCTTAGCTGTTATCTCCTATCTTCATGGTTCTAGAGGCAGTGAAAATCAACAGGCTATGAGATCAGTAGGTTAATACAAGTTTAAATTTGGGTGTCATAAGAAATGACATTGTTTTAGGTCAATGGAATATATTACATTGACATTTTACTGGTTATATTTCATTTTTTTCTTCTACTCATGTATCTTACTCTACCAATGTACTTATTTGAAAGCATTTTTATTAATTTCATAATTGTCTTATATATGTGACCAAGCGACCCTTGAAATAGAAGTAGAGCAATGATTACAAAGGCTGCTCTGCAGAGAGTTTGGAGAATTTTTCATTCTCAATACTTTCTCTGGCCACGTATGGTAGCCATTTGTATGCTTTTAAAAGTTTATTCTCATTTCTTAAAAAACTTGCTGGAATCAAATCAAAATAAAATTATTTCAGTGGAGTATGGATCAGTGACTTTTTTGCCAGTAAGAATATGGAAAGTTTGGTTCAAAATGGAGTACCAAAGTGCTTTTGAATCCTTAGGACAACATGTGCTTTTGTTCTTGAAGCTAAATTTGAGTTGCATGCAAGATGCTTATATTTATTACACGTTATCCTATGGACATGAGTGTTGTTTTGGTTAGATGTAGTGCTTTTACTTAGATTTCACATAAATGCATAAGTATTACAAGAAAAGAGAAGACAATGGAATAAACGCACTAACAGGAATTTCCAAAAGCTCACTGCTTTTCTTGTTGCTGAAATCACAGCAGTCCACAAGCTTATCTCACACATGAGAGTCTCTGTTGCTCCAGTGGATCTGTACCATGACTTGAAATGCCAGCAGAAATAGTGCCAGCATTGTGAAAAACTAGATAATGTGTACGTGCTTAGTCACTGTGTGAAAAGTGATTATATTTAGAAGAAAACTTGGAAGGGCTATATCTACTTAAATAGATGGTGATTCTGGGGAAAACCCTCCCCAGCCTCTCAGTGTTCAGTAGTACATGATCAGAGAGTGACAAAGCCACAGAATCACAGAACAGTTAAGGTTGGAAGGGAGCACAAGAGATCATCTAGTCCCACTCCTCTGCTCGAGCAGGGTCACTAAGAGCAGGTTACTCAGGACACTGCCCAGCTCTCCAAAGGGGAAGGAAACTCCACAGCCTCTTGGGGTTGCTGTGCTTGATGACCTTTACTCCACCTGTCAGGTACACATTGATATGTATACACATTAGTGCACATTAACACACCTTTTATGAAAATAAAATAATTGTAATGATATAACGGCCTAATTTTAAAAAAAAATTATACCGTGCACTGTGTGTAAACCAACAAGTTGAGATAGTATAGGAGATCACTAATTTTTACTACTTTATTTACTATTTGATTCCTTTTCTAATTCTTTCACATCTCTCATTTTTAAGGAGCCAATGGTGTTTCTAAATAGCAACTTCAGTAGTATGATGAATAAATCTCCACTTAAAACAAGAAAGAACAAGGAACCAAAAGACTTAGTAAGTCTTGACAAATACACCTGGACCACAGCCAGTAAATTTGGTTATTGGGATGACCTAGAAAAGACATGGGGTTTTGTTTAAAAGAGCACAGAAGGATCTTATTTGACTTTTGAGCACGCAGTAAAAGTTTTGATTTCAGAGGAAGAGTAAGTTTAGTGAGACCTTCCTGGAGAGGACAGTATGTAATGGAGTGAATTTTGTTCCTCTTGCAGAGTGTCAGCAAGTTTGGGAAACATTCAGGATAAAGATGGAAGTCATATTGGCAAGAGGTAAAAATTTATTGAGTAAATAGACATTTCTTTGGATATGTAGCATCGTAAGATCCATTGACAAGTGCTTTCAGGGAGAGGCCCCAGCAGATAATGGGAGATTTCAAGGGAAAAAGGAATCTAGAAGAGGGGGGAAGGTCTGTATTTAATGTTAGGGCTCAACAGTGGTTATAATATTTATTTGTTTTTCAGTTTTGCTGGGCAGAAAACTCTGAATGCTGCACAATGCCTTCTCATAGGGCAGCATTATCTTTACTGCATTAAATTTCTAGAGCTTCTTACTGCTTACCATACTTTACTGCAGTTGTTCATTTTATTGTCTAGAAATCAATTGAAATGTGAATTTAATTTCTGTGTTGTGTCTGTAGCCCACTAATGAAGTCTTAGAGTGGCAGTTTTTCATATGCTTTTGTAAATCTCCAGGAAATGTCTTTCTTAATGCTCTTGGCTCATACTTGTCTCTTTCAATCAAGATTGAAAGATTAAATGTTAAAAAAAAGGGAAAGCTCAAACCATAAATACTGTGAGGGCCTTAGTTCCCTGATTCATCAATTGATTTTCGTATGGAAAGTCTGAGATGTGAAGTGTGATGCTATTACATATTTGTCCCTGAAGAATTAAGCAGCTTACAGAAAAGCCCTCACCAAGGTGACCTCCTATTCTGAGCTGAACAGAAGCAAAAGCTCTTGCTTAATGTCACTAAACTCTCATTCTTTCACTGTTTTCTCCACAGTGATGACAAATACAATGCAAGAAGAATGTACAGTAGGTTCAATGTGTGAACTATGCTTGTGTTGCAATATTTAAAGAGAATTTTGAACTTATTGTGATGGTGGCAATTCAAGGAAAATGAGCTCAAATTAATCATACAAGTAGAAATAAAGAATAATGCTACTTGCCTTAGCACTGTGATAACACTTTATGAATTCTTCATAATCAAACAGTGCTTCATTACTTGACCCTGTGAACACCTTGCTACATGATGGTCTCCTACATAATAAACATAATCAAACATCTGCATGCCCTGAATTAACCAGACCTGCAGCTAGTCAGCCATCTGCAGAGTGGTTGCCCTCATGGAACTGTCTGCCTGTTCATTTATTATTTGTTTTTCTGTTGAACTGCAATGTTTGTGATGGATTTTGCATGTCTACCTCTTAGTCTATGTTCTGTTTAATCTTTTTGGTGATGATATGTACAGGCTTTCTATCAAAGTGGTAGTGCTGGGGATTGATGGCTGAACTTGATGATATTGAAGGTCTCTTCCAACCTGGAAAATTCTATGATTCTGTAACAGAAACCTTGAAAAGAGGATGGGGAAGAACAACGAATCTTATCTTCCAGGTGAATTTTATGATTCACAAATACTATATGCAGCTTATGTTTTGTGTAAGTATTGTGAGCAGTTTTATAGACAGATTTTTAATTGGAAAGTTAATGAAATACTGATGAATATTTGGACTCTGTTACATCACAATTATCTTCAATATTACACTAGTTAATATTTCTGTATAAATTTAATTTCCTTGTATCCTACCACATTTCTGACAGTTACAGAATATTATAAGGCATGTTTCAATGCTTTCAGTTCTTGAAAGGAGGTGAACAAACATTTTAAATACCTGTAGCCTGCATCACTGGCAACAGAATAAAATCAGATAGGACCCCCAGAGACCTATGCTTTGCAAGTCATCAAAATCAATTCCAACACCCATGAATTGAGAGTTAACACTGCTGTTAGTTTTACAGTTGGGTTCCATTCTAGCATATAAAGATCATCTCAAGACAGTAACTGCTTGGAGTTTCTGTTGCTCTTGTTTGTGGACAATAAACTTTGGACAAAATTATTAGTGTACCTTTAGAACAGGTTAGATGAAAAATCCCACAGACAACAGTGGTAGCATTACAGTTACAAACAGCTGCTTTCTCTAATATTTTCATAGGGGAAGTTTCTTATGCCAATTTCCTCATACTTTGTAGCTAAGCTCTTCCTAGGTCAGCAGTGCTCCCTTGTGAGTCACTTATTCTGAATTTCACATGTTAATTATCTTTTTTCTTTTAAGAGTTTTCACTCTTTTCCAACTCCCACTATGATTTTAATATTTACACATTATGTTGTAAGCACTGAGAACATAAGTCTTAAGACTTTCTTTTGAATCTGGTCTTCAGTTTATTTTTAGGTGTGTTCAATATAACTTCAGCACTTCTAAGATTTATTCTTAGTCTCAATGATTTTTGTTGGCTCTTTACATACGTATTTCTGCATTTCCTAATTTTGCAGTTCCCTCAGGCAAATGTATGCATTTTGCATTTCTTCAAATTTCGTAATATACCAATACTGACCTGCATTTTTATCTTAATTTCTTGACAGATCTACATTTTACACTTGGGGGCAGCGAGAAAAAAGGTTTAGATCAACTTGCCATTCTAAAATCCTACATGTAGGACACATGAATGTTAATCTAAATAACTTGAAACAAATCTAAGACTTGTGGATGCTAATCTTATGTTGGTAATGTAGACTTTTCAAACTGTCATTCATAGACTAGCAGAGAGAAGCTGACAAAGTAGCCTTAGCTAACCCAGCATCAAAGTCAAGTTTCCCAGCCAAGTGACAATACTTAGCCTTATGTTTCTGAGCCTGTTTGGAAGGACTAAGGATTAAATCTGTATTGTCTGGACAGTTGTGCAATTTCCTCAGTAATTTCATACCTAAAGACTCAAATAGAAATAGGTGTCATCTGCCCATTTCTCCTCTGCATGTCAAGAACTGGCAAAGGTGGTGGTGGAGGCCCTGAACAACAGCTTAGGTCTCCTGCATGCTTTCCCCCATTCTGAGCACATCTCAGTAGTCCAAGCTTGTGTTAATAATTTGATTAATCTCATGCATGTTTGAAGGAATATACTGTAATGTGCCCTTCTAATGATTTGCATGATACATAAATAGCAGGCTTTGGGGAAGAATATTTTTTCCTTACTGGCCTTTGTGTACCACTTCTCCTGACAGATCCTGGGACTTCCTTTATTGGAATCTTATCTTCCATTTTATAGAAAATTTAAAGGACTGTACCTCCTGTCCTTGAGAACAGGAACTTGATGTTTTTCGTAGGTCAAACCTGTGTTAGATTTTTTTGCTATGAGAATTTTAGGGTAGGCTTGTGATTGCAAAATTCTTTACTGACAGAAGACCTTGTATTGATGTACCTACAGGGCTCCAAAGAGTTTTGCTGTGTTAACTTTTGTTTATTTGTGACACTGGCTAAAACCACTTTGTGGGAAAGTCTTTTCCAGGATAAAGAGTATCTACACTTCAGGATATAAAGCTACAGTTGTAGGTCTCTTCTACTGTGTAGCAGAATTGTCTAGTATGGTACCTGGAGTAGAAGAGATGCTGCACAAGCAGGTGTATCAAAAGTTTGAATACCTCTGTAAGTAGAGTGAGTACACCAAAAATGAGTTCACTTGAGTAAATCCACAATGACTTGCTAAGAGCTGCAGACTCAGGTAATTCATTTATCGCTGGCTCTATTGCTGATATGTCAGCATATATATGGTGATAAGAACCCAAAGGACTTGTAGGCTCTGTGTAATTCAGGTAGGCAAAATTTGACTTTTACCAATGCTATTATTAACTGCTATAACTTCTTAAATTTTGCTTTCCCTGTTTTGAGCAACCTTATAGTTTGATTATATGTTTTCTAATGCTGACACATTGTAGAGTTACATGGAAATTTGAAAAAAACCTTCTAGTAAGCTCTCTTCTCTTACAAATGCCAATTCTAAAATCTGCCTTTTTTACATTTTAGTATTAAGAATGAATGGTTCAGACTGACCTTCTGTAACTTTTAATAAAGCCAGTGAAAAGCCTTGTAAGTAAGGAAGCTGTTGAAAAGCCAAGTGATTTATTACAAAAACAGTTGGACCCAGTAAGCTGGAAAGGTCAAGCTGACAAAAATCTAGACTCAGAAATGCTGCTACAATATAAGAAAGCAATATCAGGAGGAAAGCAAAAACAAATGAGAGTATTTCTGGGAAAAATATAGATCTGTTAGCTGAGAAAACAATGTATTTGTCCTGCAATGTTCTCATTTCAAAAAGCTCCCTGTGGAGGGGCTTTTCTATAGAATAGGAACTTGAATGCAGTTGATGCTTCTGAAAGAAAACATGGGGGAAAGATTGAAGCAGGGGAAATCCACCACAGAACAACTAATAGCAGTAGTTAAGATATTCAATACCACAGAATACCATATTCAAGATTTTCTTCTAGGTTAGGCATGGTAGAAATTAGGAACCTTCTATACCCAGCTATAAGGTGAGCATTTTTGTTAATGGGGAAAGAGGGAACTGAGAGGGTGGGAAACTTGTAAATTATGCCTGTTAGATCCTTAAATGAGCTAATGAACAAAAATAGTTCTGGTCAGATGATTCTCAAATACCTCAGTGAACATATTGATACTTCTGATGATATTTTGTGTGTTTGTTTATTTTACTCATGTCAACCAGGAATTCATCTTGGAGGAATTGGTGGGATTATGCAAGTCAAGAAGAAAAGGGGTGTCAGAGAATGTTGTAGTTTTATGGAGATTGTAGAGAGAGCAAGCTGGATGGCATGAATGGTTACTGAATCTGTTTTCATTTTAGTAACTTTACAAGCAGAAGATTTGACAATTTCCATATAAAACTCTTCTTTGTGAATGAGTTTTCCAGTTTTAAATGTAATATACATTACTAAAGATAAACTCTTTCTTTTGCATTTCAGTCAAAGTTTACCACAAATAACTTCCAGTTTGTTTAAACAAAGCCATACATCTCCTGATCTTTATAGGAGTTACAAAGTGAGGATGGGACTTGGAAGTCATCATCTTTAAGTTTTTTTACAATAAACAATAGATTGTAGTTTGACAAATGTGTGCAACATCAAGGTGATTCTCTTAAGAGAATCTATCCTGGCTTGGGGAACTGAAGTGTATCATATGACAGAACAAGTTTCAGATGACTTTATACACTACTGCAAGAATGATCAAAATATTCCTTTTTCTGATAAAAAATGGTTGTCAAAAATAGAAGAAAAAACTGCATTTATGTCACTAGTATTTGTACTCGAAGCCCGCAGTGGAAAACTTCAACCTTCTGTAATATAGCTGCCAATAGATTTGACTTTCTTTTCTGTTTGTGTTTCTTTTTTTTTTTTTCTATTTTCTGCTTGATTTAAAAAATTTGCCATTTCATATTG
>VWYP01022896.1:0-23226 GCA_013400435.1 Pycnonotus jocosus | reverse complement strand
TTTAATTATTTAATTATTTAAATAAATTTAAAATATTTAATTAATTTAAATGAAAATGCGTACTTTCACCTGTTAGCAATTTGTCCTTTAAAGAGTGATTTTCCTCAAGACAGAAATCCAGTCTGAATACCAAAGAAAAGGAAAAATGTCAGTTCCCCACTATCACTGCCCTGAATTATGGAGTATATTTAATGCTTTTGTATCAATTAGTTTGTGGAAGTTCCCTAATCACTGATAGGGTTGACTAAACTTTCCTTTGAGGTTTCCATGGACTGTAAAAGCTGCCAAGCAGCAATAAAATTTCAGAATTGGATGAAGTGAATCTTGTGTCAAAGTTTGGGATTTACTCTGAGATTCTATGAAGAAAATGTAAAGCAGAAGTCTAAAATTCTCAGTTCTCCATCATGAGATGCACTATGTATGTGATCAGTACTGTTGGAGCCATCATTGTTGGCAAAACAACTTTCTTACCTGAACTACCACCAATTTTGCATAACTGGCATATTTCAGCTGAAAAAATCCCTAAAACCAAACAACCTCCAAACTCTTCCTTGAGGATGTTTTAATTAATAAGCTACAGTGAAGAAGCAAAATAATGCTAAGGGTTTGTGTTGGGTTTTTTTTTCTCAGATAATATAATAGATGGTGGGTTTCATTTTTTTAAACATAGCTGTAGGTATGATTTTATTATTTTGGGAGACAAATGTTGAGTTTATTGAAAAATGTCACTTTTTAATTAACTTCTAATGTTGTTAAAACATTATTTCTTATTAGCTTTGCTAATTTAGTGCACACAAGACCGAACTAATCAGTTTTGCAATTATTTGTTTTATAATTTTCATTAGCTCATGAATCTCAGTTATCCTATTCTTAGTGTATTGGTTATTTTAGCAATACCAAAACCCTCTTATTTGCTGGCTATGCTGTTGTAAGAAAATCTTAATCAACTTTAGAATATTTTCTTATGGTAAAAAATTAAAAACTGCAATTCACCAAAACTGTGTGTCTGAATTCTGAAACCAATTTTATACTCCAAAGAAGATGCTTTGTGTGATAAACAATTTTTCCTGTAGCATGAAGCTTCTTTTTGACTTGCAAGGGCATTTTATCGCTTTCCACAAATGCAAAAACAACTTAATATTCAAGGTAGAACTGAAATTATCAAAAGTTCTGAAGTGTAAAACCAGCTTGCAAAACTACCATAAAATGCATAGAAAATATTTCTGCCATTGTAATTAAATATTCTGTCCATATGAAATGCTTTTTAAAGAGTCTGGAATTTCAGCCATGTATGGAAGACCAGTAAATGCAAATGAAGAACATCATAAAATCATGGAATCATAGAGTGATTTGGGTTGAAAGAGACCTTAAAAATCATCTAGTTCCAAGCCCCCATCTGTGGGCAGGAACACCCTTCACCAGACCAGGGGCCTCAGAACCCCATCCATCTGGTCCTGAAGACTTCAGGGAGGGGGTGCTCACAAACTGCTCTGGACAAGTTGTTTCAGTGCCTCACCATCCTCAAAAAAAACCAACAACAACAACAACAACAACAACAACAACAAAAAAACCAACATTTTTTTTCTAATATGAACCTACTCTAATTCTACTTTTTTGTATCACCTTGCTTAAAGCCATTCCATCTTGTTTTATCACTTGTTCTTGTGAATAGTCTCTCTCCATCTTTCTTGTAGACTACCTTCAGGAACTGTAAAGCTGCAATTAGGTCAACCCAAAGATTTCTCTTTTCCAGGCTGAACAAATCCTCAGCCTTTCCCTATAGGAGAAGTGTCCCATTCCTCTGATCAGTCTGGTGTCCCTCCTCAACTCACTGCAACAGGCTGATGTCCTACCTGTGTTGGAGACTCTGGAGCTGGCTGCAGTACCCCAGGTGGAGTCTCATCAGACTGGAGTAGAGGGACAGAATCATCTGGATACTGTTGGCTTTCTGGGCTCCAAGAGTGCGTTTTTCAAACTCTCGTCTCCCAGCATCCCTAAGTCCTTCTCACCAGGGCTGCTCTCAATCTGTCCAGCCCCTGGATTAATACTGGGGGATGTCCTGGCCCAGGTACAACACCTTGCATTTCATCTTTAACTTAATAAGATTCCCATGGGCCCATTTCTTGAGCTTGTCCACATCTCTCTGGATGATATTCCACCCTTTAGATGTGTCAACAGCAGCACTCAACTTGATGTCACTTGCAAATTTGTTAAGGGTGCTCTCCTTCCTTTTGTCTGTGTATTTAATGAAGATATCAAATAACATGGGTCCCAGCACGGACCTTTGAAGGTCACCACTTTTCACTGATGCCCACTGGGACTCTGAGCCATTGATCACTACTCTCTGGATGTAACCATCCAGCCAATTCCTTATCTATCTAACAGTCCACCCATTGAATCCATCTCTCTTCTATTATGAGAGAAGGATGTCGTGGGGCACCATATCAAAGTCTTTATCTATCTAACAGTAAATGACATCTTAACATTTCCCTTATCCATTGATGTAGTCATCCCATCATAAGAAGGTCACTAGGTTAGTCAGGTAGAATTTGCCATTACTTCATGAGAATAGAACTCAGGTAGATAAAATTGCTAATACTAATTTGCGAGCTCTGAAAAGTGTGCTTCAAAATACTTATAAGCAATTTGATTTATTTTCTTTTTAATGCTAGTATCTTTTTAATGCTAGGAGCATCTCAGCCTATTTGTCTTCACTTCTACCAATCAAAAGTATACACAGAAATCAATATATTCAAAACCAGGGAAATAAGTTTTCTCTTTACCTTCTGAATTATTTTTCTCCATTTACAACAACATAATCTGTCACTAAACAGAGTGTACTGTACTTAAAAACCTGTCAATTAAAATATGACTTCATATGTTTCTTTTCCCCATAATACAATCCATTATCATTTATCTTAACCCATGAGACAGTCACTCAAGAATTAACTTTAGTGTTAAATATGGCTAGAATCATAAACTGCTGGTATCACTGTTGTTATTCCTGATATGTTAGGGGAACATATTCTCCAAGAACATCTCAGTTTCCTTTTCCACTGAGGTGGACTTCAAATCAGTTAACCCAGAAAACATCTCTATTCTTTCTTGAAACTTAATAAATTTTTAGGAGATATGAAGACATTTAAGATGATATATCAAGTGGAAAAAAGAGGAAATTATGGGAAGGTTACAAGAAGATTTATGACCAGGACAGTTCTTAACACCAGTTTTCTGCAATAACGTGTTTTATCTGCTTCAGTAATATTGCTGGTTTTCAAGTAGGTGGACAAAATCAAAGCATAGTTAGCAATGCAATAGTGTGAAAATCATTTATGTAGTTAGAAACTTAAAACCAAAGTTTCATACTTCATTTGTTCAGAGCATGAAAATGCTCAATCAAACATTTGAAATGCATATGTGTGAGTACCTTCTTAGTAGCCCTCAATTTTCTTTTTGCACATGAATAAAACTTCAATATTGACTTCTTTTCAGTGTAATTTTTTTTTTCTTGGGCATACACAAGTTGTTGTAAAGCAATTTTTTTGTCCTTGTATGTACCAAGAGTCAATTTGTTAATCTTGAGAAAGAAGAGATACTTTTGCACCCTATTGCTTATTAGCCCATATCTCTAAATCTGCTTTTCTTCAAAAAATTGGTAAATTCAAGAATTGTACCACATAAGAAACTAGTATCAAGGTGGCTCAAATTCTGTGTATTTTATTGGAATGAGATATATTTTACAGATATATTTTAAGGATAATTACAGATATATTTTAAGGATTATGTCAAATTTCGTATGCTTTGAAAAAATTGAAAAATAATAAAGAATTTATATCATTCTACATGAAAAGGTGTTTATGTTAAGTAACTTGGACAGTATTTCACATTTACAGAGTCACAGAATCAAGTCAGTAACAAAAAACTCCTTGTGTTCTCTTTTTCATATTTTCAATTGCACACCAAGGCCTAAGACTTAGAAGAGTTCCTTTTATAAATCCTTACTGTAATTTCAGTGGTTTAGCAGGGGTGCTGAAGATATAATTATCTGTGAACTCAAGGCTGGTGATAATCTGGGGAATTAAAAAAGGAGTATGTTGCATTTGTCTAGAGAAGTTTTAATGATTTTAAAAGCATCATTCTTATGATTTGTTTCCTATTTTTTAAACAGATTTAAATTTCTACTAGCTTCATCTGCATGTCAGAATAAGTCACACCTTAAAATAGCAAAATTATAGAAAAAAACTTTTGAAAGCTACATCCTTCCAAAGCTGGCATATGTGTTAACAATAGCAGCTCACCATTCATACACAGAAAATTAAAAATTAATATTTTTTACCACTGGCAACATTATTTTCTTCTCACTTTTAAGTGTTTTTAAAAATATGTTAGAATTATTTTGTAGCTGAAAGGAAAACAAGATAAATTGAGATATCTAAAAAAGATATCAGGTAATCAAGTTTAAGAATTTAAACCCCACTGTTCTAATCTAAAATTATTTATTTACGTACTGGAAAAACAAACAAACAGCAACAACAACTAAAAAGAGACATTGAATGTAAGATTTTGCATTAGCTCAGCTGAGGAAAAGCAAAAAAGGATTTATGTTGAAATTGCTACTTCATTTTCTTCCTCAGCCATCAAAAATACACACATACAGATGAACAAATGCACGCAGGCACTCTATTAAATCCATCCTGGTGAAAAAGGCATTGAAAACAAACGATTCTTCCACTTTTCAAAATAAGTCTTAAACATCTAGTTTAGACACAAATAACTTGTATATTTCAGTTAGGGAGGAAGTGCACATACTGCTGATTAATGAATTACACTTACAGTCCTGGATTTAGAATTCTTGTGTATTATTTTTCTCTTACTCACTTCTATATTCATGCTTCCACATTTAAATACAAAGCTGACTCTGGCATTTATCAAGAAGAAAAAAGTGAAATAAAATAATAAGTAGGACAGGATTATATCCTCTCATAAATGACGAACGCATCTGTGGGAATGGGTACCGCACATTGTCATAATACAGCTCATTACTGAAATAGAGTGCACTACACTGGGAAAAAACTGTTTGAAAATATGTCTTTCAGAGCAGCTTTCACAAAAATTTTCAGAAAAATGGCTAATGAGGGTGTTGGACAAACACTTAGGACTCCTAAAGATGAAATCAAGAGGTTTATTTTCCTCTGAGATCTAAAGCAAGTGTTTTTGAAGGGAAGCAGGTCAAATAGTGCTTAATGTGTAAGTACCCCACAAGATTCCATGAAAATTGGGGTACCTCACTGAAAGAAAAAGGAAAGCCTAACAGATAAATCTTCTGAAACATCAGATGGCAGGTGATGGATCTCTAACCTGGACCAGTAATGGATGAAGAGCTGAGAAGCAGTATGAGAGACAAGAAGCTTCTAATTATTTTGTGATTTGCTTTAATTTAAATCAGACTTTAATTTGTTGTCACAATAGATTAACAGTGGCTGCACATACAAATGTAATGAATTCAGGGTGCTTCAGAGCCAAAGGCTAAACCTGGATTTATTGTTGGCATGTGCTTTCTTCATCTCTCTGGCCTGGGCAAGACTTGTTTCTCTTTTTTTCATTCCAAGAGAAGTCAGTGATTTAAAGCAAACTAATGAGAAATAAATAAAATGAAGCAAGCTTCAACTTAACTTGGGGATTTGTATTTGTGTGGGTATTTTAAAGTAATGCTATAAGCAGCTGTGCCTTATTCCATTTATTTATTTATTTTTGATTGAGCAAAGAGAAAAACTATTTTCCACCATAGCACTGATTTGGCCCTAATCTGGAATAGCCCTTTTTATTAAAATTGTACTAAACCTCAGGAAATGATGCCATAGGCCACATATTAGTGCCAAAATACATATGAAGTCAGTTGATTCTATTTATTAAGACCATACAAGGCCTTTGACCTCCTTACAGTGCACAAACATTAGGCCAGCTGCCTTACAGACATTCTTTTATACTAAATCTGCCCACTCATATCTGTTAGCGACTTTTCATTTCAACACGTCACAAGGAGTACCAGAACTGTAGCAGTGGTTTTTATGGTTATATTTAGACTGCATGAGTGGCCAGTAGAAGTACATACTGTGTCATTTTCATGCCTTCATTAGTGGTGGCTGATAACAGCCATAATGCTGCTTTGAGGCAGATAAATCATATTGAACTGAGAACCTGGAAATGATCAGATTAGGAATTGACTCTGAACACCCATCTCACTATACAGCACAGAAATATTTAATTTGGCAGGGATTTATCACTGAAAAAAAGTGTCATCTGAGTGCAAAAGCATTTATGACTATGGTTTCAAAAGCTTGAACAGGCACAAATCCCTTTCTGAGGTGCAAGTATAGGCTAGAGGTGTTACTGATTTTCAAAGAGATTACTTGAATCTGTAATGAAAGGTGCAAAGTGACTTTGTTTAGTAGACATAACCCACATTTTCTAAGCCCATCAGGTTCTGCAAACTGCAAACAAATGCAATCTGTTTATTTCATGAATGGCCTGTCTGTTCACAACCTCGAAGTCTCAACAGAGACCAAATTCAAAACATTTTATCACCATTCATATTCCTTCACTAATTCTCCAAGCCTATGTGGGAAGGTATCATATTCCATTGCAGGGTTGAGTCCGTAGTACATTGCTATAATTATGTTTTGTCTTATATTGGGCATAAATTGCAGACTTTTGGTAGCAGGGTGGGCTGTGTGGAAGACGGCAATGAACTGCCCTATGCCAGTCCCAGACAGTTCCATAAGGCTGTGAAACAGCCCAAAAAAAGATCATTGAGAATCAGAAATTCAACCAGGCTTGGGAGCTTATGGTGCCTCCACTCACACATATTTAGAAGGAGCAGTGGGTATGAGGCACAGGAGGCACGGCTGGATGTTTTGTCTTATATTGACACCCTCAACAATGGAGAGGACACCTCAGAGGCAAATGCTGCCATGGGTAAAGTACACCAAAGCAGGAACACCATTAAGGGACAACAGCCTATAGAGGACTCTTGCTGGAATAGGGACACCACCAGGAGGGCCACAGCAGGTGGAGCATACCAGAGTAGGGAAGTATTTTAAGAAGCAAGAAGCAGTGGATAAAAATAAGTAACAAGGAGCAGCAGAAAGAAACCATTAAGGGCAAACCCTAACCTCCCAGTCTGCCTGTTGTATTATGGAAGGGATTAAAAGGGACTGAGTGTGACATATAAACTGTAGTATTCCTACAGCCAGAGTTATTAGGCCTTCCTGGGAATGCATAAAAAGAGTAACATGCAATTCTTTTGAAACAGTAGCCTTCCTTTTGCAGAAGGAAGTAAAAATGAGGCAGTGAACAAACAGACAAAAAAGGATCATAATAACTGGATGATTATAGGATGTTAAATCTCTATGCTATGATAAACCTTTGTCATGTAGAGGACTGAGTTCACCAATTCACAGAGTGGAGGGGATTAGAAGATGTTTATTGTTGTTTACATATTCTAAGATTTTGGGATCCCTAAAGGAATTCGCAAACTCCATTTAAGTCTTCTTTAAATCTTTGCCACTGTGACCTACTTTAAATTCTTCTTGTAAAGGGAATGTTAAAACAGGGAACATCAAGGCGATTTGCAACTTCAGTGCCGGAAAAGAGGGCACTCAGCTGTTTTCAAAAACAGGTAGAGTACAGCTATTCTTCCTAACAATGCCTGCTGGATTAAATTTTAAATGTGTGTTCTGAATGAGTAATTTATATAAGGCAGCCAGGTTCAGAACTTCAAGTTTTAAGATTGGCTCCTTTCTTAATAATAAAGTGGACCTGCTGTTAGGAAGTCTTACCCTTGCAATTAAACAATTTGGATTTTCTTTTCCCCACCTCCTTGTTAATGCTGTTCCACATGGGGGAATGAAAAAAATGCCTTATTCTTATGATGACATCATAGGATTTAAATTACTCTATGTTATTGGAAATCCATGGAAATCAGTGGAGTCACTTTTGATCTACAGAAGTAGAAAAGGAAGAGGGTTGAGCCTTTGGTTAACAGTGTCCTAGGCCTGACCAAGACTTTCTGCCCCAGAGTTACCTCCAGGAGTTTTCTTAATGTTCACTGTTAGCAATGAGAATTTCTGCAGTGTCAAAACCAGCTACTTAGATAACAGGAATCAACAAAAAGATTCAAGACAATGCTGGAAAATGTTTTTCCTTCCATTTCTAAATATCAGAAACTCTAAACTAAGTGAGTTGGGCATGGTTTAGAAACTCTAAACTAAGTGAGTTAGGCATTGTTTAAATTAATTTTCTTCCAACAGGACAAAGACTTCAATTTTAAAGTAGTGTTTAGACTAGAAACTGTTCCTCAACTACCCTTCCTCAATGTCAGAAGAAAAACCAAAGATTATGAGACCTTTGCATCCTGTAGGGAAAACAGTCATGTCTGAATATCCAATGTATTAAAACATTGCAGGTAGATCCTGATATAATACAATATAATATAACACAGTGATGACATAGAATTTTCTGTTCATTGACAAAATATTTTAATGAATACCTGAAAATGTGAATGTTTAAAAAATGGGTTTATACTTGAAACTCCAAATAATAATTATGTAAGAGTTAAAGAAATCCCCCCAAAAATTTATACTTTAAGGTGTACAAAGCTCCTTAACATCTGCATGAACTGTGATTTAAGACATATGATGTGCCGCATTCCATCTACGGACCCTTCCAATTCTCAGATTAGTGAGAACCCTGTTTTCTCCACTGTAGAGGTGTGGTATATACCCTAAAAGAGAAGTTTGAATTATACTTTGCAGAATAAATTCAAGTAGTTTTCCCATCCTGTCTCCCTCTGCTTTTCTACCCTTCCTAAAAGACTCATGAATCCTAAAGGATGTAGGAAAAAGGGGGAATTTTTAGCTGTGAGGATGGTGAGACACTGGATAAGTTGCCAAGAGAGGTTGTGAATGCCTCAACCCTGGCAGTGTTCAAAGGCAGGCTGGATAAGGCCTTGAACTAGTGGGAGGTGTCCCTGTCCATGGCAGAGGGGTTGGGGCTAGATGATGTTTAAGGTCCATTCCAACCCATTAACATTCTATCATTCAATGATTCCGTGGTGCTATAATTCTATGATTTGATGGGAGATTTAGAAGTCCAACATACAAAATTGTAAGGAGAAAGTCATAAGCAATGGTAAGCAGAAAGCAATAATAGCCTACAAGTGTATCTTCAACGGTGAAGCAGGGGACTACTGTCCACTTTTCAGCTCTCACATAGCATTGCACATCCAGCTTAATTCTGACATGATATCACTGTGACGATTCCACTTCTGTTTTTCAATATAAACATATTCTAGACTAACAAATCTGTGCAAATGAGATCTGATCTGGATAGCTGGAATACTGCTCTCAGGTTTTATATATATAGGTAACCTTAGGCATAAACATTCTTTTGAACCTTTTGATGAATCATTGTCAGTAAAGGTTCTATTTACACTGTTGGACTGCTTTTGGGTCATGTAAAATTAATGCAACATGAATTGTAGGTCTCTCCTGACAGCTATGAGAAAAAATAACTGCATTCTGAGATACTTCAGAGCTCAACAGCTATACTTTTCTGGAATTCCTGATGCCTCTAGAGAACATTTAATTTATTGCTAATAGTGTAAATGTTCATTTGTCCTTTAAGTATGAGTAGTGAGGGAGTGTGTTCTTTATTTCCCACCTTAATACCATTCCCTTGAGCCCTCTCCAGCAATCAAAAGGTATGTACACTCTCATACTAGAAACAGATAGAAAACCCTCCCTTTTGAAAAAATTCCAGTGAAGAAATGAACTGCATTTCAGAACATCAAGAGATGTTGTGGGAGAAAAAAAAAATAAGATAAAATTTTAAAGAAGTCTGTTCAGGGGCTCCAAGAACACCATTTTGATGATTTTTTTTCTTCCCTCTTATAAGAATCATCCACATTGAATGATACCTTAGATGTTTGTTCTACTGGGTATTCTATCATATTTCACCATTTGCTTGTTTATGGCTATTACATCTCTATATTCTTTTTGTGAAGAAATGCATATAAGAGAAATGGTTTCCTGAATAAAGTTATTTCAAGATAAAATATGAGATATATATATGTACTTACTTCTTCTCACATTAATGAATATCTAAGATTACTCTATTGCATGAATTAATTTGTTGTTGCTTTTGTTATGAAGACTTTTAAAAAGCTGTAAGTTGGTAAATTTTTCAAGGATTCTCTGCTGCATGAGGTTGAAAACAGTCTAAATTTGGCATTTCTTTAATTATTTATTTTGGCAGAGAGAAATAAACATAACATTCATACTGTAATATTAAAAAACACTTGAGGAATTTCTTTTAAGAGTGAATGATGAGTTCATTAAAGTAAAATAATGGTACTACCCTACAATCATTCTTTGTATGAAGAAGTGTAAAAGAAGTTGTTTGTTTTTTTTCAAACCTGCTTCTTTCAACAGAGCTAGAGAAGCTCTGAACAGAATTTCATATGATGTATATCCTGTTGGGATGAGTACATCCATATGTGGTGCAAAGAAAGCTCACTAAAACTTCAGTTACTCTTGTTATAATACTGACTTTTTAAACTGATAGGTGAATTAGGTAATTAACAGCTTGCAATGTTAAATAAATTAAGAAGTTCAGAACTGCAATTTTTACTGAAAAACAGGACAGGAATCCCTTCTGCTGGTTATTCCTCTGAAGAGGATGTGGTGACAAACACCCATTTATAAGCATTTCCTCTGTAGTCAATAGGGAGAATTTCATTTCTCCAGACTAGTCTCATTCTTTCCACATATGATTAGGCTCCTAACTTCCAGGCACTTGAAGCCTGGTAAGAGGAACCCAGGCTCAGGTCAAGGAAATTAACTTCTTTTTTTCTCTAATGCAGATTAGCACTTGGGAGTTCACAGTGCAGAAGTGCCAACAGCTCTTTCTGGGGTCCTTGCCTGTGTTTTCATTAAGCTATCAGACTAAACCTGTTCTTGTGACAGCAAGTAGCCTTACTGAGATGAAAACACTAGCAAAACCTCTTAGTTTTATTGTTCCTGAATATCTACATGGTAGTATTTATTGTTTACATTGCTATCCATGGGTTTTTTTAGAGTTTACACTAAGCATCTGTGTTGCCTAGCAATTTTCTTAAAAACTCTGAATAATGCATTAGTGTTTGTATAAACTTACAAGCTCAGTAGGTTGTATTATATTAATATATGCACTATAAATCTTTTCAGTTCAAGAAGTAGTTGATTATCAAATCATGAGGCTGGTGAATACACATGTAATCAGATTGAGTAATAGTCCTCTACGTACAATAGTTTGCATTTGGAGAGTAACTACCATCTGTGGACCTCAAACATTCCATATCTGCTAACAATTCACACCTCTGTACTGCAAACAATCTGTGCCATTTTTTCTCTCTGTTGCCACACACAACAATACCTTGAGTACACTTTGAAGTTTTGGGCACCACTAATATAACAAAGATATTAAATTATTAAAGAGCATGGAAAGGAAGATAATGATCATAGTGAATGAATGGCCTTGAGGGGAAGCCATAGGAGGGATGGCTCAGGTCACTTGGCGTGTTCAGCCTGGAGAAGAGAAGACTGAGGGGAGACCTCATTGCAGTCTGCAGCTTCTTCATGAGGGGAAGAGAAGGGGCAGGCACTGATCTCTTCTCTGCAATGACCAGTGACAGGACCTGAGGGAATGGCCTGAAGTTGTGTTGAGGAAGGTTTAGGTTGGATATTAGGAAAAGGTTCTTCACCTCAAGGTTATTTGAATACTGGAACAGCTTTCCAGGGAAGTGATCACTGCACCAACCTGACAAGAGTCCAAGAAGATTTTTGGACAATGCTCTCAGGCACATGACGTGACTCTTGGGGCTATCCTGTGTAGGAATAAGACATGAGCTTTGATGATCCTTTTGGGTGCCTTCCAATTTGGGATGTTTTGTGGAATATGATATGTATACAAAATGTAATACATTAGCAATTCAGTGCCTCTTATATGTAGAGCACAGCTGGACTATGTTTTCATAGCTGGGATGCTTTGGTGACTTATCAAAAGATAATATTACCACAATGATTTTGTTTATCAAATCATTACAGTGCAAGACAGTCTCATTCATGACTAATCCTAAGGATTAAATATCATAGCTAAGCCACAGTGAAAAAGAGTTTATATATTCCTTCAATTATTAGAATGCTAATCATGGGTCTTCTGGAATTGGACATTAGAGCTTTGGAGAAAATAATGTAACATCACCTGATATGGTAGAGCTCCTTCCAAACAGGTTTTTTGTTTGTTTGTTAGGGTTTTTTTTTTTTTGGGGGGGTAAATATTAACTATTTATTGAACAGCATATTTAGCTGATTTTCTAGATATCCAGAGAAAACTCTTTTTTAAAAAAAATCATGTTAGAATCACACCTGTGTAGCATGTAAAAATGGGAATTGCACATATTTAACATCTGAAATTACTCCAGTTGATATAAATAATTGCATTGGGCATCAACAGCACTAGAACTTTTTAAGAACTGCTTTGTTGACAGAAGCAATATAAACAAGATTAGGTATGATGATGCACAACTACATGCAGAGGGACCAGTTTAAATAGGTTGTAAATCCATCTCATAATGCATTAAGCAAACCAGGAATACTTTGGGATGGTGATGTAGGAAAAAAGTCTTCACAGGCTCACTGTTTGGCAGGGGAAATGAACATTCAATGAACTAGAGGAAAAAAGTTTCTGTAATTTTGAGATATTTTAGCTTGTTCCTATGTCTAGCAAACCACATGCTACAGCACTGGTATATTAGTCACGTCAGGAAAAAATGCTGTAAAAACCTGTCCATTATTTCACATTGTGCAAATAACTAAACAGAAAATATGAACAGAAGACTGCTATGAATGCTCATTTGGATTTTACAGAGTTCACTCAGTTTTAAAAGTTACACTACTAATTAACTATAGATCAATTTTTTTTGAGGAAAAAAGTGAACACGGGAAACTTTTAAACTCAAAAATTACTTCCAGTATCACTTAAATCATTATCAATACATTTTCCATGACTTCTTTATAGCAGCTTTGTTGTTGAGAAAAAAAAATTATCTATAAAAAACAATTAAAATCCATTAGAACTAAACACATAAGAGAATTCATAGATTACTGGGACAAATACCTACTAGTTATTTGAAATAAAAACTATAATTAAAACACATACATAGTTATCAAGGAAAGTAAAATGCGCTGTGTAGGTCATACAAATTAGTGTTTAATTCCAGTTCATCCATCACAGGTTTGCTTCTAAATCTGCCATGGAGTGGTGAAAGGAATGCTGAGTGATGCCACAGATCTCCCAGTCTGTGACTGTGCATATCTTAAATTCATTTACCTATTTCATTTATACTGTGTATCAGTAACCCTGATGAGCCTTTGAGCATACACACACCACTTAAACATTTGTCTGTGGTTGTCCCCTCCAACATAAGCTTGAAATATATAACAAAAAAGGATCACCTTTGGCTTCCTCAGTCTTCTGTGCCCAGTAACAATAATTTTAAGTAAAATTTCACAGTGAACACACAGCAGAATTCTTAAAGACCTCCTAGAGAGACAAGCTTGAAAATTAGACTAAATTTGTCCTTATTATGAGATGACAAAGCATTCAGTTGAAAGCTGAAAGTTCAGCAAATATGTTTGCCAGAGATTTTGCCTGTGCTAAAAAGCTGTCAGCCTCTTACTCTCTACGCTCTACACTGTTTGAAAAATCCACCTGGGAGGGCAGTGAAGTTACAACACAAAAAGGCTCTACAAATTCTCAGCTTTTGTTCTGTACTCACAGGGTCAGCTGACAGCTATGCACGCTTTAGAGGATTTTCACGTGAAGTATTTCTGTGTTCTCTAGGTGAGGGTGAGAAGTGGAATGATGGTTTGCAGAGAATTAAAAAGAGACAGAGGAGAATCCATGTCTACCTTTAGACTGTATAAATCAAAACCAGTATTTCAAACAGTGAAAATGTCAGTTTTTAAGCTAGAGAAGAGAGGACAGATTGATACCCATTTTATAGGCTCAATTTTGCTAGTGGCATGATTTAAATTATTAGTAGTCAGATCACTGAATAAAGCCTTTTGCATACATAGGAGGGCTTTCCTTCAAGATTTCTTTGACTAGACAGATTTTTCCTTTTCTTTTCTACTATATCTCAATTAAACTCCTTCAAAAAACTTGCACTCTGGAGTATTGAGGTGAGCTTTCTGAATGCATAAAAGATTTCTCCAAGAGTTTTATATCATTTGCAAGCTTTCAGACATAAGATTTATGTTATTATAATCTCCTTCAAGGCATAATAACACCAGAGTTACCTTGTTCAGGTAAAATTATACGGTATTATGGTAACAGAGACATGAGCATAAGACACAAAGCAGAAAAAATAATCAGAAGTATATATAAAAACCAATACAAAAAAATTATAAACTAGAAATAAAATTAATAGACATAAACAGTGGAAAAATATACCAGCTAAAAGGTACTAAAACTAATAATATTGCATGGATTTTCCATAGGATATTGCATAATAACAATATTTCCATATTAATAAAACTGGGGGTTCTTTTGTATAGAAACCAACACCTAGAATCTCAGACTCATATAACCATAGCATTGTTTGTGTTAGAAAGTCTCTTCAAAGTTCCCTGAACCCAACCTCTCAGCCATGAGCAGTGGCATCTTTCACTGAAGCTGGTTGTTCAAAGTCAAACCTTGAACACTTGCAGCGACTGAGCATCCACAACAACACTTCCAGTTCTGAGTCCCTGGGCAACCTGTTTTAGTGCCTCATCACTCACATAATAAAATTTAAAAACAAAACAAACCCACAAAAAAACACCTCTTTATGTCCAATCTAAATCTACCCTCACTCAGTTTAAAAACAGTGCACTTTTTCCTTTCTCTACAGGGTCCAGTAAAAAGTCCTTCTCTTTCTTCCTCAAAAGATCCCTTTATATATATTAATAGGCCACAATAACACTTCCCTGGTGCTTCTCTTCTTCAGTCTGAGCAAGCACAACTCTCTCAGCCTTTCCTCATAGGAAAGGTGCAGCCCTCCGATCATTTTCATGACCCTCCTCTGGACCAACTCCAACAGGTCTGTGTCTTTTTGTGATGGGGATCCCAGAGTTGAACACAGTGGGAGCATGTCATTGTCGAGACAACCACAGCATTCAGAGTGCTTCAGTAAAACTTCAGAGGGCTTCAAGCATCAGCACCTTGTCATCTAAAAGTCTTTCATACCTTTTCTACACAGCAATCCCATGGGCAGCTCCACACAGCTCTGGCTGCTTCTCTCCTCATTCTCGCTTCCTTCTGCAGTTCCAGTCACCCCTTCCTATCCCTGGCACAGCCACCTGACCCTGTCTGTCCCTCATACAGTGGCTCACCTGATCTGTCCCTTGCCCAGCCTCCTGTCCCTTCCTGCTCACAGCACAGCCAGCAGACTCCAACTGACTCTCTACCAACTCACTCACTCTTTATCACACCCAGAGCTGGGAGGGCAAGGCTGTTCCCACTCTTTGGTGATTAACACAGCTGCAATATATCAGGGGCAGGATTGCCTTTAGCACTATATCCGTCTTCCCACCCTCCAGGTGGGGAGGTGCAATGAGAGTAGTGGAGGAGAAAAATCACCTTGTTTGACCTGTTGCCCATGTTTTCTTTTTTCCAACTCTAAAATGTTACTAGTTATCTGGGTTGTAAGAGGGCACCTCTGGCTCATATTCTTTTCACCTACTGATATCCCCAAGTCTTTCCAGGTCTGTTCTCAGTGTATTCACCACTAAGTCTGTATTGATATTGAAGATTGCCCCAACCCAAGTGCAGGACTTTGCACATAACCTTGCTGAGCTTCTCAAACTTTATATTTTCTTCTTCTTCTTCAAGCCTGTGAAAGTCTCTCTGGATGGCCTGTCTTCAGACTAGGTTGTCAGCTGCACCACTCACCTTGGTGTCATGTGTGAACTTGCTGAGGGTGTGCTCAGTCCCTTTGTCTATGTGATTAATAAAGATGCCGAACAGAACAGTCCCAACAGGGACTGCCAAGGGACACCAGTTGTGACTGATCTCCATTTAGACATTGAGCTGTAGACTGCCTTCTTTGCATGCAGCACATTACAATTACAGAGAATTGATATTACCTTCTGAACAAAGCTGAAAGAAATGCTGCTAAATCATAAAGCTGAGCTTGGGAACAGTCTGTCACAATAACGAGGGCAGGCAATACTGATACTCTTTCAATGTAATTCTGACTACTGATCCATATCTCTCAATAGAGAGAAGAGTAATACTCATAGACAGTATACATTTATCAAGGAGAATGGAATTTTGATCATACAAATTATAAAAATCAATCTATTGAAATGTTTAAAATGTAATGTCTAATTTCTTAATTATTTTGTTTAAAGGATTGACTCATTCTTTTTTGGGTTTGTTCTCTGTGGTTTTTTATCTTATTACAAAAAGATACAGAAAAGAAACAGGCTAAAATCTCTGCAGAAATCCTTAGAGCTATTCCTATTTTGGCCTTAGTTTTTTAAATGTGACAATTAGATTCTTACTTTTCTGTTTTCAGTTTTCCTCAGAAAGTTTACAATTAAAATGCTATATATGAAAACAAACATTCCCTTTCTCTTAGTCTCTTTCCCTCAGAAACTTTGACCCAAGTAGCTCTTCAGGATTTTAATTTACAGCCTGTTAGTCACTGAAGTTGAAAAAATTGGTTTCGCACATCTTTACACACTGTTCTTTATGGATGTATATATTTATGTATATATGTTGTTGTCTATATCTACACATACACAAACATCTAGCAGAGAACTATTATGTTAATGTCACTGAACTGCATGGTAATATCAGCCTCAGATAAGCTGTAAACTTAAACCTGGAAAGGGTTTTCAAAACTGTTTGCTTGCCAACTGTCTGATTTACTAAGTTATTGTAATTTATTGCTGACCTTGGTTAGCAGGTGTGAAATGCACCAGGGGAGATGTAGTGAATCATCATGATTTTATTTTCAATTATTGTGTTTGCTGTCTGCAGCTGAAATATGAATGAAACATATTTTATATAGCTTTTTTTCAATGACAGCTAAAGAAAATGCATACAAGGCAAAACAATTCATGATGCTTCCTTTGTATTTTTAAACTTTCTGCAATGAAATAACTCCTTTCAAAGTGCTTAGACATATTGTACACCCAGGTTGTATGTACTTTTCTTATGGTTAAGGAAAAAAAAAAAACAGTGGGAAAACTTTTGTGGTAAGAACACTCTTTACCTGCCTCACATAACAGTCATTTCCCCAAAATCTTGCCAGAGACACATCAAATGTAGACTACTGTTAGATGTAAACCTGAAAATTGCTCCAAACTGTATAGATTATTGCAGCTTCTTTGTTGTCCCCAAACACAGTAAGATATATCCTTACTTAAATAACAATGAGAAGAATTCCCTACTACAAGGTATAAAGACAACATTGTAGCCTTCCTATTGGGTGATGAGTCTAGAAAAAATGGATTCTGGTTGTGAGTTACAACTGACCAGTTTTGTTGGGTATGCAGAATTCTGTGATATCTCCTTACTAGTAATCTCTTCCCTTCCCCTAAATCTGGTGAGATTTACCCAGAAGCACAGGTATGGAAAATGAGGCTATACTCTTAATTTCAGCTATTTTACCTAGTTCAACTCCTGACTGTGTCACTCCTTTCAGGCTCAGGATTACAACAGCTGCTCAAAGCAGCCAGCCACCTACCCCTTTATCCAGTGCCTACACCTGGATACTACTAGTGCTGCACATCATACTAAATCCAGGTAAGTGCACAGTCACAGAGTATTTCCAAGAGGCTGGAGAGTCTTGAACTCTTGAAGACGATGCCCTGCAGCTGTTCAGATGTGCTAATAGTCTAGTTAAAAGTAAATAATATAATTTGAAAATAGCTGCTTGTTGAAGTTATTTCTTTTAAAGAAAGATCTAAGAAATTGATGTTGCACAGACAGAATCTTTGGTAATTTTCTTCTAAATCAGGCTTATTTTGTCTTTGCAAATTTATGCACCAAACTTACTTATTGTATGTATTTTTAGATTTTATTCTTCAAAAAATTTTGTTGCTGTTGCTCCAAAATATAAATGCATTTGACATTTTTGCTTTGATCTGTGTGTAAATGTAGATGAGTTTGGATATAAACCCCACAAACACAATGCACATATACATCTACATATGTATATATGCATAGTTATTTCATATAAGAAAGATTAAAGATCATCTTTGAAAAGCTAGTTAAAGATTTACAAGAATCATGGTCTTAATCTGAAATTTTACATACTTAAAAGAAAAAATGAAGAGTTCTATACACCTTGAGCAATTTGCCTTAAGCAGTTTTGAGATACAAAGTACTCTGATGCACACCAAGGAAACACAAACACACAAAAAATACAAGCCAAAAGCTTGAGTTTACAATTAAAGCTACATTGGCTTATGAGATAGTTCTCTCAAAGTACTCCACAAAATGAGTCTAAGCATGTAAAACCAGAATTCAGGGCACAAATTTAATAATTTCAATGTAAATTTATTTTCATATAATAAAAAATATATATCAAACTTTAGGAGAGTTAAACATATTGATTTTGGGAAGAAACAAAAGTTTAATTTGCAAAGTTATTGTTGAATTGCTAAAATCTTAATATTTGGAATCTTATAGCCTTTTGCTTTAGTGCTTTTACTAATGCTTTAGCTGGTATTTCAAGGCAGAATTTCTGGCTTTTACAACTTAATACATATGCAGTAAAAATTAATGTCATTCTATTCTTAATTCCAAAACCACAAACTTCAAAAGGTTTAAAAAGAAGTAATCTGCTTCGGTAGCAGGAATATGGCATAGTAACCGTATATCTGCTGTATGTAGGGACTTGTTAACTAATTTTCTTTCTTTCTTATTTTCATTCTCTTTCCTATTTTTTTTTTTTAATTCTATGCATAATTCTTAGAATTCAAACTCATAAAAAACTGTTGATGAGATTCAGCTTCAGAGGAACAGTTTTTGACTCATAATATTTCAAAAAACACATTTCTGGAAATTTTGCCATATTAAATCTTATTAATATAGGGGTCTGGCACAGTCATTATTGAGTTGTCATCATAGTCTACAGGACATAAATCTAAAAACTAACCTCCTGTATAAAGAGAAATCTTTATTAAAACCATCTTTCTTTAAAACTATATTACATCAATATGTGACTTTTTGTGAGCAGAAGTTCCTTTTATGTCACCATGGTTGGTCAATTCCCTGCTTGTGTTGCATCAGTAGTAGAGCTATTAGAAAATGTGGAAAGCAGCTTGAACAGGTGACCTTTTAAAGAAAAGCTTGTCAAACCACTGATCTCAGTAAGATCTTCAATAAAGCAGAAGGCATATCTGTCTATTTTTGTTTTTTAAACTTGAGAATTGAAATATCCTAGGGTGATTTCATTGACTTATATTTGATAGCTCTTTATTTTATAGTCCAAGTCTGATTCTGCGTGTATTCCAAGCAGATAACTTTAAGAAGCACTAGCAAATTATTACTTCCATGTCTGGTCATAGTCTGACTGGCATTATTTCAGCAAAAAATCTCTACAATATGTAAAGTTCTGCTGCAAATTGTTAGACAGAACATTATGACAGAGACATCAGTTTTATCACGGCTCTCTGCTCTAATAGTAATAGATATATAGAATTTTTCCTATAAGTAAATATAGTTGAAATTAGCCAGCAGTAACCGATACATATTTCAGATGATATTGTTAAAACCGTGAATATCAGCAGGTTAAAGATGACTTGTAGAGGTTCCCAACATGTATAACAAGTTTCCAGCTAATGTTTCCCCTGATGTTTAGCACAAATAGGGAGCACACTAATAATACACATTTGTTAGGCATCTGGATTCAAAATACTCTCTTATCTTATGTGCCAAGTCCCTCTAGGCTGTCAGTTGAACACAGCTTGTTTTACAGTTTGCCTAGATTTCACAGATTGCCTAGTAGATTCTTGCAAATCTACTCAAGAATTTTGAATGCATGAGAAAATGTACGAGGAATTTTTTCTCCTGTCTTTCTTCAGCTCAAGGAAGTCACCATCTGCTTCAGTCATGCAAGAGAAGAGTTCAGCTAATAGCAGCTGACATGTGAATTCCAGAGCCATTGTGCTAACATTTCCAAGGCCATGGCTATGTCAGTAATTGGCCAGCTAGAAACAATCATTAGGTGCTATGATTCTAATTAGCAACAACTGGATGGTTATTGTTTTTCCCCATTTAAATAACAGAAGATGCAGGGATCCACCCTCTTTCAGAACAAACATATTAAAAAATGTGCTAAATTAAAAAAAAAAAAAAAAAGAAGCACTACTGCTAAAATGCAATACAAGATGAGTATATATTGCATACCTCCAAATATTGAAATACAGAGATTTGTCTTTAAACACTTGATATCCTGAAGCAGTATGAAAAATTTCCTCAAGTTGTACATAGTTCACGGCTACTTTACACTTCTTATTCTAACAAACAAAGTGGAGTCATCTTTTCCAATTCTCAAAAACACACTTTTGCACAGGAATAAATGCTGTGCCTGTTTTCTTCACTGTATCTATCCATGACCATTTGTGCTGCAAATAAAAGCTCAGAGAAGATCTTGTTGCTAAGCTGCCAGAAATTGCATCACAGTTAGATAAAAACCTGGTTATAAAAAAAGGACTAGTGGCAGGAGAAAAGTAAACATTTTCACAGGTGACTTGGCCAGAGATTTAGTTCATCAAAGACCTTTTTTTCCCTTTGAATGAAAAAGGAAAAAAAAAAAAAAAAAGAAAAAAAAAAGAGGGCTTTTAAAGTAATTTTTGGAAAAGATCAGAAAGAGAAAGCAGTAAAATTGTCTAGAAACATATGAAGTAATTATGTCAGAGTGAACATTAAATAAAAGCAGATAGGAGTAAAAATAGCCATAATTGTAATCAACAATAGAAGACCTATGCTAAAAATGGAAGTGATTTCCTGAATCAGGGCTCTAAGAACACAGAATATTTGAAGACCAAAATGAGGTTCCCCTTGTTACTTGGTGTGACTTTTGTTTTAAGCTCACATTAAAGCAGAGCCTTTGTAAAGGCTACCAATAAGAGAATTCTTATTTTTTTATTATTTTTTAAATGCTAATTATAGTTGAAGCTTATAAAATAAACTATAACCTCATTTAAAGACCTGTCTTTACTCTGAAGAACCCTTTTGATCACTCATATCTTTCTTTCAGTTTAATTGCCAGAATTAATGTTTGGACAGGTGGGAAACCACCTGAACATGGCTTTTTAATATAACTTTCTAAAGAAATAAATTTTCTGAGATAATGTTGGTCATCCTTCTTCCACTGCTTCCTTTTTTCAAAGCTGTTGAGTGAAATGGCACTGAGTTACACTTAATTATTTAAAATAAAAGTTTCGGCAAATTTTCTTTAAATGAGAAAAAAATAATTTGTTTTTTAATTCAATTTCACAAAAATGCACAGATTGCATTTGTGAGCTTTTTAGATGGATAATTATTTTCATTTTGGTTTTTTAAATGAAGAATTTAGCCAAGAAATATTGAGAATTATGAGTATTGAAATCCCAATTCTGTAGTTAGTTATTGGAAACACTGAGTTACTAATCTTTAGATTATTTATATATTAACAGCTACAAAGAACTTTTTAGTTACCATTCATTTCATCCTAATATGTGTTTAAAGTTGATCAGATGAGTTCCTATTACTCTTGACTTATTATAGAGTATTTATTGCAGAGTGCTTAATTTGCAATAGAAAATGCAGAAACATTACTAAAGTTGAGGTTTTTTAGTTTCATTTACAATACTAAAAAACAAGAATAACTTTTAAGCCCATGAACTTTCCATGTCTTTAACACTATACTGTAAATCCAGTGTGAGGTAAGAATGAGTCTTTTCTTATTCTTTCCCACTAATTGATGTTAAAACCCATCCTGAATTACCAGTTTCAGTTTTCCCTTAGATATATGCAAATAGTTTAGATATTACCTTATATTTTGCCCTTTTCTTGTATTCTTGTAACACAAATACAAAAATCTCTTGCAGATTTTGCAAATGGTTTGCCTCGACTTAGAATCAGTTTTATTACAGTACTAATACTGATAATTCTATAAGGAGTAATTGTCACCTTACATGATAACATTCTTTTTTTATAAGGCCTACTGTAAATGGGGCAGAATTCACGAGAACTAGTAGCACCTTCTCCAAATCCCCAAAACTTTCCCAATTACTTACAAAATTAAAAGTATTGTGAAGAGTTCTTCATTTTCAGTCCCAAGGAATGGTATCATTATCTAATCAAAAATATTTTGTGCTTTTGCTTCATATTTGCTGCTTAAACATGGAAGTCTAGACTTGAGTTGAGGAAAAGGCACAGTTGCATCAAAGACTTCCAAACATGAGCTATAATTCTTTTTTTCTTTTTTTTTTTCATTTTTAATGGTTTCTTTAACATGATGAAAACACAGAATGGGAACAGTGAAAAAAGGATAAATAGTAAATAATTGATAATTATAAATTGAATAGAGATATTAAAATTTTTGTGATTTTCCTAAAAGGTATTCTCAATGGAGGCTCCTTGGAACCAGTTTTCACTTTGAAGCTGATGGTCCCTTGAAGAGAAATATTGTTGGCACCAGAGATAACTCTTGATCTACCTGTTATGTTTTCAGACACAGTGGGGTGAATCCCAGTTTATGCAAATATAGATAAGTCTATAAACTTTGCAGATCCTTTTGGGGAACTAACAAAAAATATAATATGAATGCAGTTTAGAATAAATCAAGGTAATCAGCACAAGCAAATACTCTGTCTGTCACTGCCAAAATTTTACCATGAGGAATACTACCATCAATTTTACTAATAATTTCAAGTAATAAGGTTCAAGAATTTTTATTTAGATTGAATCTAGTGATTAAATTTATAAAAGTACCTCTTTGCCTTATATTCCTTTTAACTTAGAGTTCTTTTGGTATTAAGGCCTCAGAAAGGGGTCACGTGTCAAGGAGGTACATGGAGTTTATGAATACAAAACTACCCTGGGTTTTGTGGCCAGTCTTTACAAATTTCAGTGGCCAGTGTA
>VWYP01022888.1:28826-43053 GCA_013400435.1 Pycnonotus jocosus | reverse complement strand
GTGACAATCCCACCTTGGTGACAATCCCTCCCTGGTGACAATCCCCTCCCTCAGCTCAGCCACAAGGACCTGCCTGAGCTCTGGCTGCTGAGCTTGCCCTGTACTTTAAAACCCACCTCAAACCCAGCTCTAAAAGCTCTTGGCAGCTGCAGGGAGTCCCCCCCACCCCTGAAAATCCATTTAAACCTCTGGATAACACCAGGGGAGCTGCTGGGGTGGGAGAGCATCTCCTCTGCTGCTCTCACAGTGCGATAAAAACACCCTGAGAGCCCCCAGTTTGCTCCTCTGTGCTCCAGATTCTTCTGTTATTCCTTTTCAAGAGCCAAGCAGAGCAGTGCTGCTTCAGCTCCTGCAGTAATGAGGGCCTTTGTGGGCAGGAAAGCATTTCCTGCTCGGAGGATTGGGATGAAGATCCTCGTTCCATTCTTAGCCTGTGGAGGGAATTCGCTTCCTGCTTTTCGAAGCAGGAGATTAACTCTGAGTTAGGAGGAGGAGAAAGTGGCTTTGCTTCGTGAAATGGTCAAGGATGTAAGGGATAAAGGTGATTTTTTTTTACTAACTGCTGAAATAAGAGGGGAAAAGCCAGGGTTGTTCAGGTTCCTGCATGTTCAAGCTGTGCCATGTGGCGCTTTTAAGGTTTTGGGGAGGGGGTGCGTTATAGGATTCCAATTTTGAGGAGTTTTAGGATTCCAAGAGAGCAATCTCAGGTGTCTCTGGGTGTCCTTGACACTCAGAATTCAGGATTCCAGGCTCTGGGAGGGATCTCAGGTGTGTCCCTGACACTTGGAATTCAGGATTCCAGGCTCTGGGAGCAATCTCAGGTGTGTCTGGCTGTCCTTGACACTTGGTGTGGAGCGGGAATTTTGCATCAACCGCATCCACAAGATCACAACAGCAAGCTGGCCTAAAAACTTTGCTGATTTTGGGCAAGGAGAGGAAACCTGGGAAGGAAACCTAAATCTTTTATGTAGAGAAAGACGAGCTGGGTGGGGGAAAACGGGGTGGGTGGGGAAAAAACGGGATAAGTGGGGAAAAAACGGAGTGGATGGGGAAAAAATGGGATGAATGGGGGGAAAAATGGGATGGGTGGGAAAAAATGGGATGGGTGGGGGAAAAACGGGAGGGATGGAGGTAAAACGGGATGGGTGGGGAAAAAATGGGATGGGTGAGGAAAAATCAGTATGGATGAGGAAAAAATAGGATGGGTGGGGAAAAAACGGGATGGGCGGGGGAAAAACGAGATGGGTGAGGCAAAATGCCCCTTCCAAAGTGACGTTCCCCATCCAGGAGAGGAAGCCAGCGAGTACTGGGACGGCGAGAAGCCCGTGCTGGTGGCCCCGGAGGGCAGCACGGTGACGCTGCCGTGCATCAACCGGCAGCACATCTGGACGGAGCGGCACAGCGAGGAGGAGCAGCAGGTGGTGCACTGGGACCGGCAGCCCCCCGGCGTTCCCCACGACCGAGCCGACCGCCTGGTGGATCTGTACGCGTCCGGGGAGCGCCGCTCCTACGGGCCCCTCTTCCTGCGGCAGAAGATGAACGTCAGCCGCGGAGCTTTCGCCGTCGGGGATTTCTCGCTGCGCATCTCCCGCCTGGAGAGCGCCGATGAGGGCACCTACTCGTGTCACCTGCACCATCATTACTGCGGGCTCCACGAACGCCGCATCTACCACGTGGCTGTGAAGGAGCCCCAGAGGGAGGAGGGCAAGGTGGTGAACCTCACCACCACGCACGGCTTGGCCCCGGCTGCAGGTGAGTCGGGGATGGCCATAAATTTGTGGGTGCAGATGGGATCCGTGCCAGGGTGATGGATGAGCTTGCAGAGCTGCTCTCCATCGTTTATGATCAGTCGTGGCTCGCTGGTGAGGTTGCAGATGATTGGAAACTGGGCAATGTGACACCCATTCACAAAAAGGGTGGGAAGGAGGATTGTGGCTTTTTTGGGGGTGCAGCATTTGTTTTTTTTGGAGTTTGGAAAGGACCAGGCAGACAGGTCCGGGGTCAGCATGCAAAAATCTCTTTATTCTAATAAAGGAGCCTCCCTTGGAATGGAGAATGTGAACCCCCTTCCCTCTGAATTATTATAATTTTGAAATTAAGGGGCTCACAGGCAAAGATATGGGAATAGGAAGAACAGTTCTTTACTAGAAAATTAAAATAAAAAAAAACCAAAAAAACCCAAACAAACAAAAACCACTGAAGGAGTCAGAACACAACCTGACCCCCTGTTGCTCAGGGTGTTGATGTCAGCCCAATCCAGTCCTCCTGCAGTGCCAGATGTGGTTCTGTTGGAGCAATGATCCTGTAGCAGGGTGGAGTTTTCCTCTGAAGGTCCAGTGGTGTAGATGGATCCGGTTTTCCTCCAGGAATTCAGTGCACACAGGCTGTGCTGGTGTTCCCCATCTCAGATTTTATCCAGGTAGGAATGCTGGGCTCCTCCCCCTGCCCCAGGGCAGTTCTGCACTGCTGACAAACCCTGAGCTGGGTTTGGTTTGTGTTTTTGTACCGCTCCCCTTCCCTTTTTTGGGGCTCCCTTTCCTCCAGGCCTTTATGGAGCAGGAGAAGATGTGGGCCGGGCTTGGTGCAGCCCTGCCTTTGCTGTCCCAACTCTCCTCACCAGAGTTTCTCTCCCCTCTGCACGGATGTTTAGGCTGTGCAAGGTGCCAGACCATGCAGAATCAACCACCAGGAATTTTCCTCCACCCTTCAGCTTTTCTTTTTTTTTTTTTTTTTTTGTGTGTGTATGCCATAAACCAATTTTCATATTTTCCACTGCACTGAGCTATCATCTGTCAGCCTGTCCAAACTCAAAACCATCAGACTTCGTTCAGGCAGAAAAAGAAAACAAAAATCCCAAGTTTAATATTTCTTTTTTAAAGTCTTTTGGGTGTAGCTCTTTATTAACGCTTTAAAATATTCATTGTGTTTTAATATTTATTGGCTGTTTAATATAGAATTTTGATTTGCTTCATACATTTTTAATAGGTTTGTTCTCCTGTAGAAATTGGCTCTCTCAAGTCATAGAGACCTAAATCTTTTTCCCTGGGGCTCAGGTTGGTGTCCAGAAAATCCAGGCAGTGCTGAGGAGAGGTGGCTGGAGACCAGGACATCCAAATATCAGAATTCCTGCACACAGCCCTTGAGATGGAAGCCACAATGGAAGCCAGTTCTTGTTTCCAGAGTAGTTCAACCAGAAATTTATTCTGCTTTTTTTTTTTAGTTTATGCCCTGAGAAGTTCCTTCACCTGCTCAGAAATGAGGTAAAACCCTCTGAGTGATTTAACCCGGCTGAGTTTGGCTGTGGTGCCCTCAGTGCTGCAGGAACTTCCCTTCCTGGCAGAATTTCACTTCCAGCAGCTTTGGGACGAGCTTTGTCCCCTGCAGGCAGTGACCCCTCAGCTGTGCTGAGAGCCCCACGCACAAAAATGTGCTGAGTCCATGGGGAATGGGGGAAACATCCAGAAATTTCCTTTTCCAGCCCAGCCTGGGTGCAGCAGGAGAGGCTGAGCCATTGCCCCACTCCATGAAAAGCTGTCTGGAATTCTCCTGGGGAACACAACACAAACAGGGAGACAATAAAAACAAAGCAAGGAGTTGTTTTTTATTTTTTTTCAGGCAGCAGCCTCAGCTCCTGGCCTGGCTCCAGGCTCCAGAGCCATTCCCAGACAGGGAAGTTCATCCTGTTTGGAGGAGAAGCAGGGGCTCAGCAGTGTGAATGTGGTGGATGTCTACTAAAAGAGCATTTGTACTCAGGATTTGCTCTGCAGCAGGTGCCTGAAGGATCTGCTGTGTCTCATGATGAGGGCTAAAATATTGTCAACCCCTGGCCAGGTTTTTGGCTGGGTTTGTGGAGAGGTCTCCACTTTTTGCAAGAGAAAAATTTGGTCTTTCACACTTGGGGAAGGCACCTCTGGTCCAGGTTTCCCCCCTAACCCACACTAGGATTTATTTTTTCAGTGGTTAAAGTGTCCTGGAGGTGAATTTGGAGGTGAGATGTGCTGAGAGATCAGATCTTGGTGGCAGAACAAACCTTCCTCACCCCAGTTTCACTTCTGGGCTGGGGTGAGGAGGAGTCTGGGTGACCTCGTGCTCCTGGTGTGACTGAGCTATGCCTCAGTTTCCCCAGTTATAAAATGGGATAAATTCCACTGCCCAAAGTTATTAAATCTCTGTTTCCACTGTTTGGAACCTCCTCAGTGTTGCCCAAAGTCCAACCCTGCCTTGCAGTTCTGTGGGGAAGCAAAAAGCCAGGGATGGAATCCCTTTGTCTGCTTTGTCATGGTGGCAGAGAGGAGCCAGGGCTGTGACAAAGCAGAGCTGTCACTTGTGCTGTTTGCAGCTTTGCAAGTGGCTTCCTCGGTTTGAATTGACATTTTTCAGCTTGGCAGGGTGCAAATCCCGTGGTTTTTTTCCAGCACTGGATGCAGGGAGCACAGGGCATCTGGAAATCCCAGTAAAAAGCAGAATTCTGCTGGAGTGGAGCACTGGGCCACCAGAACAGGGCACTCTGCTCCAGGTTTTTGATTTTCTAATGCTGTTGGCATTAGCAAACAATCAGCTCTGGTTTCAGAGTGTTTATTTCAATCCACTCTCACCTGATTTGATTTTATTTTCGCTGGGTTGGTGTTTTCAAACGCTGGAAACAAAAATCTGGAGCCAGTCCCTGTGCCAGCACTCCCGGGAGTGTCAGAACACATCTGCTAAAGGGCACTGTGGCTTTTCAGGTATTTCCTCCCAATTTTCCCCTAATTCCCTCTGGGTAATTAGCAGGGGGAGCTCCCAAGGGAATGGGAGGTGAGGGCTCCATGCTGTTCTTGCCTGGTGCTCTGTGAAAATTCCCTGTAAAGGGTGAAGGTTTTGAAGGAAAAAAACCCTCTCCCAGCACAGTTTTTTGGGATTCCATCCGTGCCTGGCCTGGCTTTGTCCATTCCTCTGACTGTTGCAAGCAGAGAAGTCACTTCCTCTTTCCATGTGTAAAACATTGACCTATTTATTTGAGATCTTAAAAAAAAAAAAAAAAAAAAGTTCCACCTAAAAGTTTTGAGTTCCCCTTTCCCCGAGCTGTGGAACAGAAATCCTGCTGCACCCACAAAAGGAATGGAATCTTGGCTTTCCTCTGTGGATTTTTCTTTATTTTTTTGAGGGGGAGGGTGGTTTATTTATTTTATCGATTTTTATTTTATTTCATCTCAAAGGAAGCTCATTTTTTTTTTTGGCTTTGAAAACTCTTCCCACTCCATAAATTCCAACCCTTGGCAAGGATGGAGCCAGCAGAGTGTGCAGTGTGTGTTGCAAGGGACACCCAGAGCAGGGTTTGTGTGACCCTCTGGAAGGTTTGGGGCTGCCTGGAATGGATTTGCTCTGAAATTCCCTCCTGATGGGCAGAGATCACTGATCCCAGGGCAGCAGCCTGTGAAATCCTGGGAGTTATCATCTGGAGGTGAGAATTCCCATCTGGAGGTGAGAATTCCCATCTGGAGATGAGAATTCCCATCTGGAAATGATAATAACAAGAGCACAGCATCTCCCACCTGCCTGAGGTGTAAACCAGGCACTGATTTGCCCTTTAAATTCTTTCAATTCAGGAAAATTCCCCCCACCCTGAGCATTCCCACCTTGCCATCCTGCTTTTTTCCCTGCATTCCACTTCTCGTGATCCTCTTCTTTTCCTTCCCTTCAGATCCAAACGTGGTCAGGGGCCACAATGTCATCAATGTCATCATCCCTGAGAGCAGGCTGCACTTTTTCCAGCAGCTGGGTTACATCCTGGCCACGCTGCTGCTCTTCCTCGTGCTCCTCATCATCGCCGTGCTCGTCACCCGCAGGCGCCGCCAGAGGGGTGAGTGCAGCTGGGAGGGGCATCCTGGCACCTTGTCCTGCCAAAAAATCCCTCCTGGAAAACCAGGAAACTGCTTGGGAGAGGATTTTGGGAGGGTTGGTGGGGTGTGGAAATATCCAAGAGTTGATTTTGTGGAATTGTTGGGGTTGGGGAAGATCTCCGAGGTTATGGAGTCCAGGATTTGGCTGAATCGTGCTCGTGATTTGCTGGGTTGGTAAAAGGGAGGGGAAAAGCCCTTCCCAAGTGGGATTTATCCCTTGGGAACTCTGGGGGATTCCACAAAGGGGTGCTGGGAGCTCTGGGTGACACCCACAGCGCTGGTTTTTTTGGGTGCCACACAAAAAAATCCAGCAGCAGGGATGGATCTGCCCTGGCTGGGACTGCTCATTGTGCTTCTTCCTCCTGTTTAGGTTATGAGTACAACGTGAAGAAATATGGAGAGTAAGTATAATGAGTGGAATTAATATTGTTAATTAGGTTTAGAATGCATTAAAATGAACTCATGGCACCTCCCTCCTCAGCTAAGAGCCTAAAACCAGCTGAAATTCTGGTTAGGAGGAGGAAGGGAAAGGAGAAAATGGTTTGTGGGGCTGAGTTGGCAATTGAATTTCCTCTTGTTGCTCTGTGGGAACTGATCCAGGGATGGGGTTTCTGTGAGATGGCCTTGGGGGTTGGTGGGAAAGGAATAATGCAGAGATCTGCTGGGAGATCCTGGGCTCCTCCAGACCTTATTTGATATGATTAAAGTGGAAAAGAGAAGGAAATTCCACGATTGGCTGCCCATTGTTCCAAGATCTGGACAAACACGTGGGGCAAAAAAAAATTAAAAATTAAATAAATTCTTTAAAGAAGCATTAGAAAAGCTCTTGTGAAAAGGTGTGAAAGGAGGGGTTATTAAAGGATGGGGCCATCCCATTTTCCATTATTCCCTTTTCAGGAAGGATGTGAATCTTAAAGAATTTACAGTGGACACGACAGATCTGAGCCCTCACAAAAGTGAAGACATCAGGCTGGGTAGGTATCCCTGGTCAAAAATCCAAACCAGGTCCAAATCCTTGTCAATCTGAAATTTCTAATGGCACTTGGATATTTTAACCCCTTCTTTAACCTCTGGAAGTGAGTGTGGAGTTTATTTGACCAAAACTGGGTGAAGAGAAGTCCTGAGTTAGTTGAGTTCCTTGTCTCCACCTTCTGTTTGGTTTAACTTTGTGATTTTCTCCTCCCTGGATGTCAAATCATTCAGAGAACATTTGTCAAGATCTGTGGTAGCAATTAGGGCAGATAAACAGAGAATGAGGGGAAGAAAATTTGCCACAGAGGCCCTGAGATGGAAAAGAGAAAATCCAAATCCCCCTGGAGCTCGTGGTAAAATGAAAGACCCTGGGAAGAGGGGAAGGAACTCATCTCACACTGTCCAAGTGGTTTTTGGGGGGATTTATAGGATTGATTTGGGGAATTTCCAGCATTCCTGAAGATAAATGCTGCTCCTTGCTGGGGTTTAAAGGTGCAGCCTTGAGTTTGTTGTGTCAATAATTGATCAAGGGTTGGTTCTTGCTGGGAATTTGGAGTGAATCCTGAATTTCACTGAACTGATGCTCTTGTCTGCAGCACTCTGAGGTTCCTGGAGCTTTGCCATGATGCCAAGTTCACACCAGCTGCAGCTTGCTTGATAAGCCAGGAAATAATTGTCCTTTTGATTTGTTTTATTTGCATCCCCAGTGAAGGTACAACCCTCAAAAGAACGAGCTGACAAGCCACAAGCCCCAAGAATTGCTGTCAAGGCCCCAGTAAACAAGAGAGATACAAAATTGGGAGTAAAGAAAGGGATTGGGTTGCAAAAATCCTACTCTGTGTGTCCCAGGAGAGCAAAATCTCTGGATAATTGCATCAAGTCCCCTCTGGGTGAGCTTTGAGGAGAATGCAGAGCTGGAAGGATCTGTGGTGCCTGTGAGGAGCAGGGAGCTGAGCTTTGCACAACTGATTCAGGCCAGGGGCTGGAATGAAGTCAGAGCTGCTTTCCTGCTGAGTAACTCCACAAATAATTCCTAGAAATCAGAGGTGCCAGAGCTAGAGCACATCAAGGAAGGGCTGATCAACCTCTGCCTTGCTCATGAAACCCTTTGTTTTCCTTTCATATCCTAATGCCTGTGTGAATTCTGCTCCTCCCTTGCACAGATTACAAGAACAACATCCTGAAGGAGAAGGCTGAGCAAGCCAGAAGCTTCCCAGCAAAGAACATCGATTTAGACAAAGGTAATCATGACTTTCTTCCCCCCTTTAATTGGTGGCTGCAGAGACTTTCTGCTGGGCAGCAGGAGGGAGGAACAGTCCATCAGTGAGAGGCCAAGGAATGAGAAACCTCGTGGCAAAAGCAGGAATGAGAAGGCAGAGCTCCCTTGCCATCCTTTCATCACGGAGCCACAAGATGCAAGCAGTGATTAGGCTTGGGAAAGCTTTGGGCATGGTGGCACAAGCTGGGATTTTTTCTGGATTGGGAAAAGAAAAGCTGGCAGGGCTGGGATGGTGCCTGCTCCGCTGTGACCTCAGAGGGAGGGAGATGGAGCCCAAAAATGTCCTGGCGTGGTGTTTGGGCAGAAAAACTGTGCAGAAAGAGAGTGTTTGGAGCTGAATTAATTCATGGGTAATGAGCAGTTACTTCAGCCAAGAAAAGCAAACAGCTCAGCCTCCCTGGGGGCTGAATCTCCTCCTGCTGATCCAGGATTAATCCCCAGGGTTGTAGGACAGCACTTGTGTCAAGCAGGGCTCTGGGATTCCATGGCTCATCCCAGGGGAATGGGGATTTAATAAAAGGGGCTGAAATGACACCAGGCAGGGAATGGAGAGCCCAGGAGCTGTCCCTGATGGGATTCTCCTGGCATTTTCCTCCTGCATCCTGCAGGGTGGAGCTGGGCAATAATTTCCCCACAGTCTGTCTCACTTGGGGGGCTTTTTTATTATCAGGGTTGTGGGTGAGTGCAAATGGTCACTCTAAGAAATAAATCCATATTTTCCTGCTCCTTTGAATGGTCTGAAATCTCCCTCCAGGTGCTGACCCCGCTGTTTCCATTTGCTTTCAGATTTCAGGAAGGAATATTGTAAATGAAGCCACTCCCAAGCTGCTGGCTGGACCAGAAGCTTCCATCAGAGACAGAAAACGTGGAAGAGAGATGGTTTTTCTTCATCCCATCTCCCTCCAGTCCCCACAGGATTTTCCCCACACCCACTTTCCCTCCCACACAAGGGTGCAAACGCTTCATGAAAGAGTTAAACTGCCTCTTCTGTGTGCATTGGTGGGGTTGGGTTGCCTTTTCTTTCTCCCTCTGCTCTCCCAGTCCTCCCTTCCCCTTTTCTTCCTCGACAATTATTGCTGGATTTTATGCACCGATGGTTTTTATGAGCTGAATCAGCAGACGGGTTTTTTTTTTTGCTTTGATGTTATTTTGCTTGAAATAAACCCACCTTGCATCACTTTAATCCCCCGAGCCATCATTTACAGCAGGCACTGTTCCACGTGGTGAATCCATCAGGAGAACAATGGGCAAGGCTGATCCCCGGCCCGGGCTGGCACAAAGTATCCCTCCTTTTCGTGTCTGGGAGTCAAAGGTTGGGGATTTTTCCTTGCCAGCTCCGATTGCTCAGCACAGAGCTCAGAGTGGGGTTACTCAGCACCTCCAGGGGCATTTCAATGTTTTATCTGATTCCTGAGCTGCAGAATAGCTTGAGGAGGGGGGAAAAAAATGAATATATTCTCTGAAATAAGGGCTGGGAAGGGCTCTGTGAGTTCCTCATCCTTGCTGGGATCACTGGTTGGGATTTGGGGAATGGTCAGACAGCCCAGGTAACCTTCTCTGGTGGGGATGGGATAATGGGGTGGGATAATGGGATAATGGGATGGGATTCTGGCCCTCCCTGCTGAGGATGGGATTTTAGATAATAAATGGGCTGTGAGTTCTTCATGTGCAACAAAGAAAGGGGGTTTTTAACCTTAAAGGAGTTAAAACTGAGACTAGAACTAGAACCCCCTCTTTTCAGCTCTGTGCACACTCTCCAGACTAAAAACTTCCTCCATAAATCCTGTTTTTTTCTTTGTTGTAACAGAATTAATTCTCATTATTATAGCTGCTTAACTTTTACCATTTGCCTGTTAACTCTCCAAACATTTAAGAAATAAAGGAGAATAAAATGGCCTTTCCAGCTCAGGTTGATTTTATTTCTTGCCCTTTTGGAGGTGTTCTCTCAGCCAGCGTTAGCTAATTCTTCCCAATAACTGTGCAGGGGTGTTTCATCTCCCAGTGCTTGACAAAGTCCAGATTGGCTCCAGCAAATTATTCCAGTGATCCCAATAAGATTTCCACATGGGACATCATTATTTGACAGGGTCATGGGGGCCCCCAGAGGAATTGCAGCTCTCCAGAAATGTTGGATAAAAAAATCTGCAGCTGGAGATGGAGCTGAAAGCATCCAGCAGAGAGGGAAGGCTGGCAGCAATTCCAGAGGATTTCATTTTGCAGGTCCAGAAGGGAAGATAACATTTCCTGCTGGGATCAGAATCTCCCTGCCAGCCCAAATTCCTCTTTTCCTTGCAGGACTAACACCTTGCAAAAGTTCCTGCTGCACATTCCAGCCCCTGAGCACTTCCCCAGCTGGCACAGCAAAGTTCTCCCAGGGACACTGCAGGGAGGAGGATTGGAAGGATCAAGGCAGGATATGAAACTAAAAACTGCCAAAAAAAAAAAAATTTCTTTTAGCAAACTAGGATTATTGACCAGCTTGTCCAGCTCTGGTAAAAGTGTTATTTTCCTTCTTCCCTGGTGGAAATCCCATTGCCAATCCTCAGCCCCTCTTTTCTGGGGTCAATCAGCACCCAAATTATCCTTGCTGGAGCTGCTGTGGGGCTTTACTGGTCTCTGCTGGCAAAAAAACCCCCCAAACCCTGTTGGTTTTTTATTTCTGAGGCATCTTTCCTTTTCTCTGTTAATGGATCTGACTTTCCAGGAGAGCAGCTGGGAACAAGGAGAAGCTCATTTAGAACACCAGAAAATAATTTTTAAAAAATTGAAATATTTTTATTGTCTTCCACTTGTCTGAAGTGAAGTCCCAGTTTGTCCCAGTTTCCTTTCTGCCTCCCAGTCTGGGGAGAGTTTTACCAGGAGAGAGGGACTTGTAAGTCATCAACAGAACAAATTTCTGAGGGGAAGAAGAAATACTGAGAGAGAAGGAGGATAAAGAGCCAAATAAACATTTCTAAGCAAAAAACTCCAATTTCCTAGAGGTCTGTACATGGCCTCAGCAGATCAGCTGCTCTGCAAGACAATTCCTGCAGGGAATTTGTTTAAGTGTGACTCTCCCTTTATAAAAATAAAAAAAAGGCTGCAGCTGCTAAGGAGAGGTAAGAAAAGCAGAGGGAAGAAAAGAGATCGAGTCACGATGAGGAGGAGCTGGGATCATCCCAAAGAATTTATCATTTATGGGGTCTGCATCCCATGGAAGTGTTTGAAAACCCCCAGAGCGCTGTGCTCTGTCCTCTTTTCCCCTCCCTTTGGGGCAATATCTCTCCTTAACACATTTATTTAAATAAAGAGGGGTTTGGAGAATGCAAATACCTCCTGGTATTTCTCATTTTCCTCAGGTCTGTTCGTGTTCAGGTCCAGGGGCAGCAGCCCCGGGGAGCTTTGCAGAGGTTCCTGCAAAGTCTTTTGCTTCCCTCTAGTGTTTAACGCCTCCCTTTCCTTGTCAGGGACTGCCCAGGGTTCCACTGCACACAGCGGGAGAATAAACAGGAGAAAAAACAAAAAACCTTGCAGATCTTCCAGAGCAGATCAGGAGAAGTTTAAAGAGCCTTGGATTGGATCCTGCTCACATCCCCCAGCTCATTTTGAGCACTGTGTGTTTGCAGGGACATCTCTCTGCTTTTCTTTCTGTTTTGAGATCATTTCCATCTTTAGTTTCACCTTCTGCCCCCCTGCCAATCTTGCCAACAGCCCTCGAAGTGAAATTTTGTCCTTTTACAGATAAATCCTTGCAGCCAGGACAGCTCCGGGTGGGTGCTCAGAGCTTTGGTTTCCCTTTTGTTTCATCTCTTCACACAAACACTTATTGTGGGAAATATTGTTGCCAAATTTTTTGCCCAAGAAGGGAGGGCTCGGTTGTTTTCCCGTGGAATATTAAAGTCGTGTGTTCCACCTGATGTTCAAGAATTGTTTTAGAGATCCTCCAGCAAAAAATCAGTAAAACAAAAACATCTTGGGGCAGTAATTTAGGTCAGGAGCCTTTTGCAAACTCTGCTGAGCACCCAGAGTGTGCTGAGCTCTCAGAATTCCCCGAGACAAGCAACGAGCATTGCTGTAATTCAAAGGATGGATTTTTTTTTTTTAAGGGTTTGCTTATTCCCTGTGTGATAACTGCTGTGTAAATGAAGAAAAGGGTGAGCAGCTTTTATGCCTCAGGACACTCTCTGCTCCCTGCAGGGCCCAGCAAGACTATTCCCTCTATCACAGAGAGCACAGCACTATTACCAAGGGATTTGGTGCCTCATATTTTTTTTTTTTGCTGAAGTGTTAAGGCCTGAGCTCTGCAAAGACACGAGGTATTAGCCCTGATGGACCAGGGGTGTATCCTGCATTGCTCTGTCCCCTCTTTAATTGGATTAGCTGCTGGTTTGACTGCAGCATGAAAGTTATCTCCTCTCTTCTGTGCTTTCTGGGGAGCTTTTTGTGAGCCCCAGAGGCGGGGCTGCTCCCAGGTAATCGTCTCACAATGATTCCGCTCTGTTTGCAGCTGTCCAAGGTGAAAGCAAAGCTCACAGAGCAGAGCTCTCAGCAGGTTCAGTCTCTGGGTGGGCACCTGAGGAACACAGGAGGTTGTTAAGTACAAATTGAAGGGACCAAAGGGTTGGGTGGGAACGTTTTGCCTGAGTTTCATTCAGCAAAACTCCATAAAACTCAGGATTCTCAGGCAATACTGCTCATGCCACAGTTGTGATCCCTCCAAAGGGAATTTTCCCATTCCTGCATGGTGGGACTGACTGGTGGATTCATGGTGCACTCTGAGCTTGCAGAGCCTGCTAGGACAGAAAGCTGAACTCGTATTTTTATAGAAATCTCCATTATTCTCATCATTCCAAACTGAAGAGTGAGAAACGCTTGACCATCTCGAAAAGAACTGTATTTAAATATAAATAACTCCTGACAATGACTCTTTTTAGTGCCCTAAATTGGTGATTCCTGATTCAAATCTTGCTGTTTGTCCCGTTTGATGATCACACATTTGGGCAGGGATGAGTGATAGAAATGTCACCTGGATGTGATTTTGGAATTACTTCACAGCACCAGCAATGGGAGGATATAACTGACTGCTTTGGTTTCTCACTACTGTTAAACCTCATTAAATTCTGGATTATCCAGCCCCAGTGCAGAATTTGGGAGTGGTGTCAGTTCAGGTAGTGCTGGTAGTAATGATTAAACTTTTGGAAAATTGAAAATAATGTTCCCTGACCTTTTGGCAGCCTCCTTTTTTTGGTGCTGGTAGAAAAATCCTTGCAGTGCCACAGGTAATTCAGTCACTGAGCTGTGGGTTTTTTTCCTGCAGCTGAGCATCTTGAGAGCTGAATGTGCCCTTACCTTTTGTAAAGAGTAAAACAGCACATCATTAGCTTGGGGTTTAACTGAAAAAGGGTTTTTTAATAAGCAGGAGATTCTTTGAGACCTAATGACACTGCTCTGAAATCGTCTTTTTTAAAAAAAATAAATCTAGAAATAAAGGTGAATTATTTCCAAATTCATCACCTGTGTGGCACTAAAGAGTTTTTTTTCCAATTCTGTGGTCCCCACCTGTTTCCCATCTCCATTCCCACTCCCATCTCCATCCCCTTTCCCCATTCCTACTCCCATCCCTTTCTGTCATCCCCTTTCCTGGCCCCATTCCCATCCCCTTCTCCTTCCCTGTCCTGTCCCTGTTCCCTTCTCATTCCCTTTCCTCTTCTCCCATCCCTTCCTATCCCCATTCCCATCTCATTTCCCCATCACCTTTCCTTTCTCTCAACCCTTTCCTGTCTCCATTCCCATCCCCTTCCTTTTCCTCATTGCCAATTCCATCCCATTCCAATCCCCAATCCAATCCTCTTCCCTTTCCTCATCCCCATCTCTTTCTCCTCTCCATTTCCCCATCCCCTACCTCTTTCCCATCTCCTTTCCTCATCCCATCCTCTTCCTTTTCCTCATCCCTATTCTTATTCTCATCCCCTTTTCCTTTCCCATCCCCTCTCCCTCTCCATCCCCAATCCCATTCCTTTCTCATCTGCTTTCCCTTTCCTTCCCCTTCCCTTATCCCCATCCCCTTTCCCATCCCATCCTCTTCCATTTCCTCATCCCCATCCCCATTCTTATTCCT
>VWYP01022888.1:1111-27958 GCA_013400435.1 Pycnonotus jocosus | reverse complement strand
CGGGGCCGGGGCGAGCACAGAGGGCTCGGCCTGAGGAGAGGGCTCGGCCTGAGGAGAGGGCTCGGCGTGAGGAGAGGGCGGCTCCGCGGGCAGCGCTGCTTCGCTGGCTGTCAAAGCTCGGGGGTCGAACGGGTGTCACATCCACGGGTGTCACATCCTCGGCTGTCAGATCCCGAGGGTCCCACGGGTGACAGGCGGCCCTGGTTGAACGGGTGTGAAATGGGCAGTGGTTAAATGAGGAACCAGTGGTCAGTGGTCAAACGGGCGTGAAATGGGCAGTGGTGAAGGAGGTGATAAGTGGTTTATGGTCAAATGAATGTCAAATGGTTGGTGGTCAAATGGGTGTGAAGTGGTTTGTCCTCAAACGGGTGACAAGTGGTTGGTGGTCAAATGAGTGTCAAATTGGGGACAAGGGGTCAGTGCTCAAACGGGTGTGGAGTGGTCAGTGGTCAGACCGGTGACAAGGGGTCAAACGGTGCCAGGGGCTGTGCTCAATCCACAGCTGTCAAATCCTCGAGGTCAGCCAGGTTGTCAGACAGTCCCTGCTGAAACAGCTGTGAAATGGGCAGTGATCAAATGGGTGTGAAATGGGCAGTGATCAAATTGGTTTCAGATGTTGGTGGTCAAACGGGCATGAACTGGTCAGTGGTCAAGCAGGTAGCAGTGGTCAGTGGTCAAAGGGGTCCAGGGGCTGCGCTCACAGAGCGACTGTCAAATCCACTGGGGTCGAGCAGATGTCAGACGCTCCAAGGTCAACCGGGGGTGAAGTGGTCAGTGCTCAAACAGCTGTCAGGTGGTCAGGGGTCAGACAGGTGTCACACAGTCCCTGTTGGAGTGAGTGACCAGCACTTGGTGTCAGAGGGCTCCAGGGGCTGTGCTCTGCCAGCAGCTGTCAAACCCTCGGCGGTCACACGCTGCCAGATGGTCACTGGTCAGTCAGTGGCAAATGGTCACTGGCCAAATGTCCCCTTGCAAGGGCACACTCTGAGCTGGGAGTGCTGGACAAGAGCAGGGCTGGACTTTGAAATGACCTCTGTGGTGACCAGAGTGAGCTCGGTGCCGGGAGCTGGGGGATGTGTGACATCGTTCTGCTCCCTGCACACCAGTGTGGCTTGCGTGCCACCGGGCTTAGCGACAGCCAGGGTAAAATAAACCAATAAAAGTCCCTTTGACAGTTTGCCAGACAGTAACTTTCAAAATGTATTAATCCTTTTGTAGCAAATCACTTCTCTTTGTACTCACATCTGTCGCTGGCAAGGCAATTTTGCACAGTTAAATGCTTTGCCAGGGAGGAGGGGAAAAAAAAAAAAAAGGAGCAGGTTTGTGGGAAACTCCAAAATAACGCCGTGGTTGAGGTGCAGGTTTTGTGTTTGGTGAGATGGATCACCCCAAGCATCCTTGGACGTGTTGTGCAGCCTCTTTCTTATCCCTGAGACCCGAAGCCTTTCATGCTGATTGTGTTTTTATCCCTGGTGGAATGTGGATATTGTTTGTTGACACGTATTTCTGATGTGGCGAGTTGTTAGTGTTGGCTGGTAACCATAGGAGTGTTCGTGGATTGACTTCTTGTTTTTCTCAGTTGTGCAAACATTTTTTTGGGGAGGGAAACAACCGTACAAAATGTTTGTTTTCAAAGTAAATGTCTTTGGAATTGACTATTGGTAAATTTTCCTCCTTCACCCAGGAGTGACAGGGACATGTTGTTGTCGCAGCAATTCAAGTTGTGTTTGTGGTTTGATTTCACTTAAAGGAGGTTGGGATTGTTCAGGCAGCATCTGCATCATTCCCACTGCCACAGAAATGTAGGATTAGGAAATATAAACTGTGCTGAGGCATCTTGAACACACAGGGATGTTTTGGTCTTTGACCAGGAAACCGAGTCAGTAACAAACCCTAGGGTGGATTTTCTTCTTGGTCTGAAAACTGGGGGGGAAACTCGTCTGTTATTGTTGGATATGGAGATGATGGAAGATGAATGGCTGCAAAGATCAAGACCTGGAAATTCTGTCTCTGTTATTTAATCAACAGCATTCAGGTGACAATCCATGGCCTTGAGACAGCTCAGAGTGGCTCTGCACGTGGGACTCCTGAGCTGTCACTCACGTCGTTCTTTGTATTTATTTTGTTTGTCTCATTCCTTGTGTGTTTGTGCCTCTCTGAATCCCAAATATCTGGGAAAATCAGAAGAAAATTCAGATGAATTTCGGCTGTCTTAGTGAGTGTTAATAGTAAATATGGGCTTTGTTTTCATCCTCTGGTCTGCAAACCGACTTTCTGTGGAATCGTGGGATATCCTGAGCTGGAAGGAATTATCCAGTCCAGCTTCTGGCCCTGCCCAGACACCCCAAAATCCCACCCTGTGCATCTTTGGGAACGTTGTCCAAACCCTCCTGGAGCTTTTGGGGAGCCTGGGCAATGCCCAGCACCCTCAGGGGAGAAGAACCTTTCCCCAAATCCCTCCCAACTCCCCTGGCACAGCTCCATCCTTTTAATTGTTGCAAACAGGCAATTCTAGCTGCCGTTGCCACAAACCATAACAGAGCCGTGTCTCTCTAATTTCTCCCTTATGTGCTTGAAAATCTCCTCCAGAGCAGCTCTTCCCTGCATGTTCTGGAAGTGGCTCTTGGGCTGGAGCTGCAGGGACATTTTGGGTGTCCCTATGGTGTCCTGGTGTCTTTCCCAAGCTGGGATTTGGCTTGGTCACTTGGCAGGGCAGTCCCTAAATCCCCCGAAAATTTCTCAGTGTGAAATGTGAAAAGCACTCCTTGTGTTAGGAAGGGAAATGTTTTCCTGGAGGGTTGGAGCCTCGGGTCGGGAGCTGCCTCCTCGCAATCCTGCACATGCTGTTGTAATTAAGGCAGGGCCTTTCCTGGATCCTGAAATAATGGAATAAATCCTGTGCTCAGAAAACACTGGATGTGCTGAACGGCTTCCAGCTCTGAGAGATGCAGTGGCTGAGGCTTGGGATGGAGCTGGGTGGTGGCTGTGTCATGGAATTAAAGCCCTGTGTTCTGTGTGCCTTTGCTCCTCCTTGGAAAGGTGCAGGAGGAGGTGTGGGAGGGTCACATTCCCTTCGGAGCTTTACTCACGGTTTAATTTACTGCTCTGCCACTTTCCCCTGTGCCACTTCATTCCCTAACTGATGGAGGGATGGCCCTGCCCTCACTCTGCTTTCCTGCTGCCTCCATCTGTAGACACGATGCTGGTTTTAAGATGCCGTGCCCTGGCATGAATACTCAACCCTTGGAAGTGCTTTGTAGCTTCTCTTTTTATTCTGGTTGGTGGGGAACCAAGCAGAGACATTGCAGGATCAGCCTCATTAACGTGCCAGCATCCACCAGCAGTGAAATTTAGGAGAGGTGATGTTTGAGGTCTGTTTTTATAGACAAGGAGCTGTGTCATCAGCTGATTTAATTAATTCCAGCCAGTGATTCTGTCCTGGGGCAAAGCTCAGAGGTCACTTCCCATCAGTGACACTGTTGATTCTCAGGTTACAGCCCCACACACTCCTGCAGGAACACAGAATTCTGTTAATTCTCTGATGATTAAAAAAAAGACAGCTAATGAATACATCTAAAAATAAAGCTGGAGCTTGTGATTCCTGGGCTCTCATGACTGCAACGCTGACAGCTGTGTGGGATCCAAATGATTCATAATGAATCCGTGTGACAGATCCTACAAGAGGAATTCCTTTCTGTCTGCTTTTAAATATTTGGTATTTCCAGAGCTTTGCTTGTAAAACACTATCAGTAACTTCCAGAAGCACAGAGTGATGGATGTGGAGGATCCAGGCGTTCTCTTGTGTTTCATTTTCTGTGCAATAACCTGGTTTGGGGCTTTGCCCTTCCAGTGTGGCAGGAGAATTTCAGTGAAGAACTGAACCATCCTCCAGATGTGATCTGTCCAAAATTGGATAAATATTCCTGCTGTGCATGGTGGTGGCTCCTCTGCTCCATTCCATCTGTGAGTGGGGCAGGAAGAGTCCCTGGAACAGCAGAGTGTGTCTGTTCTGCCACCCTTTGGGTGAGGTTCAAATCCTCATTCTTTCCATTGTGTGAACTAAGACTCCTTTGATTATTCCTCTTCAGGGAGGATTCTGAGGAGTGGCTTTTGAAGCATTCCTTTGGTATCAGCAGAAGAGCTGCCTTTCCAACTGCACTTGGAGGTGCAGCTGAAAATCCGTGTTCTTGGGTGAAAACTGGCGAGAAAATGGGATTTAAATCAGTTTGAGATGGGGATTGTGAGCTGAATGGGGTCATTTTTAATAGGAGAGGGACGTGGGCAGCATTTTGTGCCTTTTCTTGTGGAGGCAATGCAGCATCCCTGTTTTCACCCTTGCCCTAAGAGGAGTTACAAACAGGAGTCCTGACTGACAGATGTCTTGCTGTGCTATAATTTCATAATTAGGAAAGCTTTTAGAGACAAGAGCTTTTTTTTTTAAAAAAAAAAAAAAAAACCACACAGAGAATAATTGTAGGGGGAGAAATGAAAGCAGGAGTTGCTTATTTATCCACGAGGCTCGGACAGTGCAGAGGGATTGTTTGGAAGAGTTTGTGGTGACAAAAGGACAAAAGGGAATGGCTTCAGGCTGGGTTAGATGGGATATCAGGAAGGAATTCTTCCCTGGGATGGTGGGGAGGCCCTGGTACAGATTTCCCCCCAAAAAATCTGTGGTTTTCCCATCCCTGGAAGTGTCCAAGGCCAGGTTGGAGCACCCTGGGATAGTGGAAGGTCCCTGCCCATGGCTGTGGGTGGCACTGGATGGGATTTAAGATCCTTTCCAACCCAAACCATTCTGGGATTTGCTGATATTTAAAGTGCCATAAATAACTTGGAAAACTCAGGAAATTTGGATGTTACATCCACAGAGTTCCATGGTCACTGAATGAAATCTGTTGTAAAAATCCAGCAAGCAGGGAGGAATGTCAGACAAAAACCTGGAAATTTCATATTTTTCCTGGTTTCAGGAACCACAGAATTCTAGACTCTGAGCAAGGAGAGTTTTTTGGGCTGAGCTCTGTGCTTGGAAAACTCTTTCCAGGCTTATTCAGGGATATGCAGCAGACTGGACAAAAAAAATTCTGCCTTTTTGGTGGACTCTGCTGTGCTCTGGAATAGTGAGGCCACAATTTGGGTTGGGTTTTTCTTTTTTTGTTTTTGTTTTGTTTTGGTTTTTGGGGTAGTTATTACAGCATGGATTTTAATGAGGTATTTTTGCTGGTGTTTTTAAAGGAGACCCTCTCAAGACTAAAGAGCCACATGAAAGGATTTCTCCCTCCATCCTTGTTTGAAAACTGAGCAAGCAGGTGACAGAGGCTGATATAGGTCAGTTACAGGTAGGAGTTTGTCTTTTTTGAAACAGAATAAAAATAAAATAAAATAAAATAAAATAAAATAGACCCAAAGCAAGTGGTTCTTATTTGCTTGGAGCTGTGCAGAGTGGGGGCATGTGCTAAAAATAACCAGTTTAGGAAAATGATCTTTGCAGCTTTGTCCCAGGGATTGATGCCCACAGAGGGAGCCTGGATGGATCAGAACCAGGCCAGGGGATGTTGAGGCAACTGCAAGGATCAAAGCCCTGGTGAGAATTTTCAGCTGTGCAGATGGAAAAGTTTCACAAATGCTGCTTTAGGGAGAGCCAAGTGTAGGCTGGATGTGAGGGAGCAGGCAGGGAATTCAAGGTGATGGCCAGAGCTGAAGGATGGGCAGGTAGATTTGCCTGGAACCCTTTTTTTTTTGAGTTTGGAACCCAAAACCTGCAACTTTTGGCACTGCAAGGAAATCTTGACAAAGCAGCCTTGGAGATTTTCCTCCCCTATGTTTTTTTTTCCCCTTCATTTTGTCTCTTTTACCCTCGATGTTATTGAGGGAGCAGGGTGTTTTTAGGAGAGAAGGGAAGTAATTCCATGAGGGCAGAATGAATAAAAACAGCTTTTCTGAAGATTCATGTCCTCTCCAGGTTTACCTGCTGTATTTTCCCTCATCACTGAGTGCCTGTTCAGAGACTGAGAAAATTACATTTTATTTAGACACAGGTTGGGGCTTCAGCTGCTCATTCAGCCTCACAATTCACCCTCCAGACCTTTGCAAATGGCAATTTACTGAAAATAATAATGCACATTTACTGAAAATATCTTCTGGCCAGCAGCAGATGGTGCAACAAGTGGGTTTCTTGTAAAAAAGGCTTTGTTTTCCTCCTCCTTTTTGGCCAGGTTTGCTTGGCTGGAGGCTGGAGGGGAATGAGGGATTGTGTAAGAGGGACTGATCCAACACCTGATGAAGTCACTGAGTGGCTTTTTCCCCTTTTTTTCTGAATTTTGACCCGTTTTCTAGCTGAACTGTTGTGTCACATGAGAAGTGTGTGGCTCACAGTGAGTGCAGTGGGAGGAGAAAACTTTTTAATGACAAAAAAAGCTCTTTTTTCCCTTAAAACCCCACAGATGGTTGAGTAGATTTAGCTGTGAAGATGTTTAATTTTTATTATTTCCTTGAGACAGCTCCTAAACCTGAGCCTGGTGGCTCTGGCTGTGCACTTCAGTGGCTTTTCCAGCTTTTATTCCACACATTTGCTCAGCTTGGAAAAGATCCTTAAAATCCTGGGGTCCAACCAAGTCCATCCCTGAGCCGTGTCCCTGAGTGACCCAAAATCCCCAGCTTGATTTCATCAACCAAATCTGGAGTAACAGCCTGAAAATTGGGATTATTAAGAGCAGATCCTGAGTACCTGGATCAGCTCTTTAGAGGGAGGGAGAATTCAGGCTCTGAGGGAGAGTTTAAGACCTGCAGAAAGTTGGGGAATTGTTACTGCTGGAAAGAAATTGGGTGTGTTCTGGATGGTGGAGTAATTAAAGCACTGAATTGAGGCTTGGAAATAGAAAATAAATTGTATTTAGGCTTGTTTGACCCGAAATACTTGGGCACAGTGAATTGAGGTCTGGGCCTGTTCCTACCAGATTTTATTTCTCTTTTCTTTTCCCCATTTTCTCACTGAAATATATAAACTTCTGTTTATACAACATCCAGCACTGGGGTGCTTTTCTGCTTTCTGCTGACATCAGAGAGCACCATTGTAAGTACAAATAATAAAAAATAAATACAAAAAACCCCCAAGAGCTCAGACTTTGCAGGCTGACACATATTTTACCAAGCTGCTCCTGATACCTGTCTGCACTACAAACCACTGCTTATTTTAATGTCCCAGCTGTAATGTAATCTAAATATTTAAAATTATCCTTTTTTTTTTTCTCCTGCTGGAACCTGAGCCCTGCTCTGCTCTGAGGGTGGAGTGTGTTACATTTATTAAAAGCTGACTATGAAAACAAGCTCAGGGGATCCATCAGGTTTGGTTTGCTTCCCCTGCCTGCTGCTCTGCAGTGGGACGAGTTACAAAAACAAGTTTCCTTCTGTTGGTTTAATGAGCACCTCCTCAGAGTGGATGCAGGGTTTTGTTTTTCTTTTATTTTATTTTTTTATTTCTTTCCCAGTGCTCAGGTAGATTTGTTTGGGTTTAAGAATCCCCACACAACTCCTGGAAATATGAAGGATTCAAGTTGAGCAATTTATCTGTAGGTTGGCTGTATCTCTAATTAAAATTTGCCTGTGAAGGAGGTTGAATTAAGTGGGATTTTTTAAAATAATAATATTTTTTTAAAGATTATCTCCATGCCAGCCTGCCATGGGAGAGCAAGAAAAAAAAAAAAAAAATCCAGATGCACCAGGAGATCCACGAGCAGGGGGAGCTTTGCAAGCCACCCTAAATATCTCCAGAACAGATTCAAACATTGAATTTAGGAGTTAATTTACATAAAGCCAGTGCAGATTTCCATGCTGGAACTGAAATTAGTGACAGCAGACTCCCTTCACTCGGGCCCTGCTTCCCTCTAAGCATCAGGCTGTTATCAAAAATAGCATTTTAGATCCACTGAAATGCAGCCTGGGAGGTGTTGCCATGGCTTTGTGCAACCAAAACTTGGCCAGTTCTCCCTCTGATGAGGAATTTATTGCAGCTTTTTATTGATTTCACAACCCAGTGGTGTTTGGGCAACACACAGGGATTTTTCTGTGGGTGGCATCACTCAGACTCCTCTCTATTCCTCTCTGCTCTTTATTTCCTTCAGGAGTCCTGGCATGCTGAAGTTTGGATGGTTTTGATAATTAAAGTCACCTCCTTTCTCTTTTTTTTTTTTCCCCAAAATGAAGTTTCTGGATGTTGGACTGAAATGTTGGGCTTGATGTGATCAACAGCAGATTTTCCTGCCTTACTCTCCATGGGAAATTCTGTGTTTTCCTGAAATTCTGGCTCATTCTCACTCTCTTTTCTGTGTTCCTGTCATGTTTTATTTCCAAAGATCACTAAAATCCAATATTTTGTCACTAAACCCTGCCCCCTCCCCTTAGCAGGTGCTTCCCTTCTGTGCCTCACCTTATGGAGGGGAAATTAATTAATGAAGATTGATTATTCCAATTAGTGATGCTGACTTAAAACACATCTGCACATGTATTTTATGTATATATATATATTTGTATATCACTGCTCTTTACAGCTGTATTATTTCAGTTTATTCTGAAGTTTGTGCTGAGATTTCTGGGTTTCATTTGGAAAAAAAAAATATTGGAAATTTGGAAAAATTGGGAATTTTTAAATGTGGAAAAAAATGGAGGGGAAAGTAAAGGGTAAGGGCAATATCTAGGAGAGTTTAATTCCTGTTTTTCCTGGGAGAGTAGGAAAATGGTTTGGTATTTCTGGGTGACTGGAACATCACTTTTTGGAAGTGAGTGAGTTTGGATGCTCACTGTTATTTTGAGAGCACAGCAGTGCTGGGCACTCCTGAAAACCCAAAAAAACCCTGGAGAAGGAGGCTCAGAACAGAGGCAATGCCCTGAGACACTGAATTTATCCTTTTTTTTCCTGGAAAAAAGGAAAAAAAAGTCCTTATCCAGACACTGAATTTATCCTTTTTTTTTGCCTGGAAAAAAAGAAAAAATCCTTATCCTTTTTCCACTTTTGTCCTTGTGCCCACAGGATTCTGTTGTGTCAGCAGTGTTTGGGGCAGTCTGGATAGAGGAGATTATTTAATTAATGTGAATTTATCCCACATTTATTTTTTAAAAATCCTCATGGTCACTCTCCATTTACCCCTTTATTTGCATTCCTTTGCATGAGGATTAATTAATTAATTTATCTTCGTTTACCCAAACTCTTTTGCATTGAACAAAAATTTCTGATGCAATTTAATGCTTTAACATCCAGGGTTGCATCTTGTTGTGCTATGTAGGAAAAAAAACCCCAGGTGCCTCATCTTTTGCTGAAAATCTATTTTCTGTGCTTTAATTGTGCTGTTATGTGGTGATAATTAAAAGTTCTGCAAGGTCTGTGTGTGTCAGCTGCAAATGAACCTTTTCTGTTAATCTGGAGTAATGTCAGAGCATCCTGGCCTTAAAAAAAAAAATAAAAAGTAAATTATTTTAAAAAAACCCCTAAATTTTATTTAAAAAGGTAAATTCTTTAAAAAAAAGAAGGTAATTATTTAGGGAAAAAAAAATAAGTAAATGAGTGAAAAAAAAGTAAATTCTTTAAAAATAAAGGAAGTAAACTCTTTTTAAAAAAAAAAGAAAGTAAATTCAGTTTAAGTGCAGTTATTTCTTAAGAATTTGGCAAAACACACAACCCCAGTTCCAAAGAATTGTTTGCACACGAGATCCACTGGAAAGTTCAGCTGGGAAAATGAAAGTGGGGGATGAAACATTCCTGACCAATATCAGTTTTTCAGTGTTTGTTTAATCTCTGCTCGCTTTTATTCACTTGCAGATGCTTAAACTCAGCTGCTTTTCTTGTCTCAGCAATTGTTTTTTTCCTCCTCATCATCATTTAGGGCAGGTCTGCCTGTAATTCCAGTGAAGTTAGAGCAAAACCACTCCTGAAAATCTCAAAATCATTCTCAGTTTTGCCTCTCTGAGAGTTCAAATTTGATATTTTTTAAAATTTTTTTTTTCTTCTGTTCAAAAATTTATCAGTGAATATAGACAATGCTGCTTTTAAATTACTTTTTTATTACTTTTAAATTACATTATTACTTTAACTCACAAATCTGCTGCTGCAGCTGAAAACATCATTTGGAATGAAATCAAAATCTCATTGGAACGAAATCAAAATCTCATTGGAATGAAATCAAAATCTCATTGAAATGAAATCAAAATCTCATTGGAATGAAATCAAAATCTCTGTTTAAGGGGTGCTGCTGACAGGGAAATAATGGAAATTGTAATTATTACCACGACACAAATTTCTCCAAGGTTATTTTGGAACATGTACATCCTACATGTACAGAATATATCACATGGAGTCCCTCAAAATATTTTGGGAGAGATTTTTTTTTTCCTCCTCATGATTTAAATCAGCCTAAAAATTAAAGTTTTAGAGGTAAATTTGTACTGAGGGAGCAGCATCTGTTGACAGTGACATCTCATTTTTATTTCCCCCTCGGAGTTCATGGCAGCTCCCACTGGTTCCTGACCTTCTTTTTTTGCTTTGAGAAAACACAAAAATGAGAATTCCTGACCTTACACACCCTCCTAAAACTGGCAGGGAGCTGAGCCTCTTCTGGAGGAAAAAAAAAAAAAATAATAATAAAGAGGTCACTCCTGTCCAGAAAACCTGCAAAGCTCTGAGCTGCACCCACCCAGCTCCGCAGAAAATCCTTTGAAATATTGAATTTTTGGGTCTTTTCCCAAATCTGATCATGACCTCGAGTTGAAAAACACCCCTTGGACTGAAACCCAACTGGTTGGGGCTGGGGAGTTGTTGTTTCTTGCAGAAATTCAGTGTTTTTTTCAAAGTTCACAAGCATTTTTGTTGTTGTTGTTATGTCTACAGAGGAAAAAAAAAAAAGGATATTTATACATCTTTTATTATTTTTTAAAAATCAGGTTTTTTGTAGGATGTTTTAGACTGATTGTTTTATCCTCTACCTGTATGAGAATATTGTGGAAATGCCCCTTCATTTGTGTGGAAAAATAGAGAAAAATGAAGAAAAATAGAGATTTTCCAGCCTTTTACTTCCCAATGTGCTTTGTCTTTTTGGGATGTTCTTTCCAGGGCATTCAATATTCAGGAATCTCCTCATTTTGCTGCTGCTGTTTCATCTGGTGGTGGTGGGTTTGGGTTTTTTTTAGCAATAATAGAAATATTTGTGGTTTTTGGAGCCAGAAGCAAATCCATCCAAGTATTTAATCATGTGCTTACACAGGGCCTGATTCAAACTTTTCAATAATTATTAATAATTAATTCTGATTATTCTGACTGATACATTTATCCAGATTTTATAGGATACCAACAATCCCTTTTGTGGGAGTGACAGTTTGAGATGCCCCAAGCTGTAAAACCTCAGGATTTGGGTATAAATGTGTGAAATATATAAATTACACCAGATTTGGAGGCTTTTTTTGCAATAAGAAAACGTGAATATTCAGGAAATCTGTGACCCAGCCATGCTGGTTGAATGCTGAATTCCAGGGAGAGGTTGGATTTCTGCTGCCCTGTGGGAATTCTGAGTCACTGCTGAGTTGAGCAAGGGCAGGACACGCTGGGCCAGTTCTGATTTCAACTTTGGGGTGACACCAGAGGTGCTGGCAGCTGATCCTGGCAGGGCACAGTTCCTGATTTCAGCTTTGTGGTGTCACCAGAGGTGCTGGCAGCTGGTCCTGGCAGGGCACAGTTCCTGATTTCAGCTTTGTGGTGTCACCAGAGGTGCTGGCAGCTGATCCTGGCAGGGCACAGTTCCTGATTTCAGCTTTGTGGTGTCACCAGAGGTGCTGGCAGCTGATCCTGGCAGGGCACAGTTCCTGATTTCAGCTTTCTGGTGTCACCAGAGGTGCTGGCAGCTGGTCCTGGCAGGGCACAGTTCCTGATTTCAGCTTTGGGGTGTCTCCAGTGGTGCTGGCAGCTGATCCTGGCAGGGTTCAGGCTGTGCCTTCCCAGCCTGGAGGATCTGGAGCAATTGGGAATTCCGAGCTGGCCCCTGCAGCTGCAGCTTTGGGAAGAGCTTTTGCTGATGGATGCTTTCAGCACGGCTCAGGTGTGTCCTGAGCAAAGAAAAATCGGAATTCTCCACTCAGCTTTTCCATGCAGACCGAATTTCTGTGTTGTTTGAGGTCTGTGGCTGGTAAAAATTCACCTGGAGGGAATGTGGAAGTGCTGTGCTATCAGCTGGCTGCATCTGAAGCAGAGCAATCAAATAGTTAATATTAAAAAAAACCCTCTGCCTTTCTGCCTTTCAAATTGGCACAGCAGGGGCTGCATTTCATGCTTGACATTAGCCAGGCTGTTCCAGCTCCTTCTTTCACATCCTGCTTTTCATCCCTCCTCCCCTCCTTCAGGTTTTTTAGTGCAGCTCATCATACTCAGCGTGGCTAATAAGCAAATTTGTCATCTGCTTATTTTTGTCTTTGCTGGCCCTCCCCCAGCCCTCCCTCGTGCTCAGCCCAAATTACCAGCCAGGCCAGGAATTGCAGATAAAACTGGGAATTCTCCTTTGCTGCAGGGCAGCTTTGCAGTCCCCAGTGCCAAGCTGACTTCACTTGTGTGACTAACAAAAAAACAAAACAAAACAAAACAAAAAAACACCCAAAAATGGGACTTTGGGATGTTGGAGGGTCCAAACTGAGGGTTAAGAGACATCTCCTTGACCGGGAATTTTGTGGGGATGTCTTTGCCCTGCTGCTGATGGCATTTGCTTTTCAAATTGATAAAAAAAAATGTCAGAAATAAATACAACAGGTTTGCTCAGTGGAGGTGGGTGTCATGTTTTAGAAGCTCGTAGTAAGAAAACAGTCCTTAGTCTGGAGAATTCACATCGAGAAAAACTGCTCTGATTCTTAAAAAATTACTCTGATTCCTCAAAAACTGCTCTGATTCTTAAAAAATGACTCTTGATTCCTCAAAAACTGCTCTGATTCCTTAAAAAACTGCTCTGATTCCTCAAAAACTGCTCTGATTCCTTAAAAAACCTGCTCTGACTCCTCAAAAACTGCTTTGATTCCTCAAAAACTTTTCTGAGTCTGAACTGTAGCTTTTCAGATTTTGGTGCTTGTCAGCACAATCAGTTTGGGATCTTCTCGTTCTTTTGAGTTTGATGTGGCAAATGGCTTTTGCTTCTCTGATGGGATTTGGGAGAAATGTTTTGCAGCCCTGCTGTGAGTCCCAGGCTGAGTGTGACACAGAAATACACACAGAAATGCAGCCTGATATGCAGAAATGCAGTCTGTATCCAGAAATGCAGCCTAGGACACAAAAATATCGCACCTGTATTGCAACTCTTAACAACTCCATTAATAGGGAAAATTCACAATTTCTTCCCAATTTCAAGCTCAGCCTTCTTGGGGATGAATGTGTTCATTAAAAACAAGAAATGGGCCCTGTGTTTCCCCACTTGCTTTCACGTTAATAGGCTGGAAAATTTAAGGCCAAGGTGTTCCTTAAATTGGATTTATAGGCTGGATTCTGTATTAAAAGCTACAAAATAGCAGATTTACCAAACCTTTATGAGAGCATGTAGTGACAGGGCAGGAGGGAATGGCTTCAGAGTGACAGAGGGGATTTTTGGATGGGATTTTTTTTCCCTGGGAGGGTGAGAATGCCCTGGAATTCCTGGATTTCCCAGAGGAGCTGCCCCTGGATCCCTGGAAGTGTTCAAGGCCAAGTTGGAGCAGCCTGGGACAGACCCAGCCCATGGAAAGGAACTGGATGAGTTTCCAAATCCCTTCCAACCCAAACCCTCCTGAGATTCCATGAAATCCTCATTTAGAAGTCAAATGCAGTTGGGCTGGTGCAGGTTTGGAATGAAAATTTTGCATTTTGCTCTCCCTTTGCATATGGAATAGGTTCAGTTCTCTCTCCCTGTGATGCACAAAATCCCAGCCCCTTTTATCTGAGCTGTTTCTCTCGGGTTGCTGAAATGACTTTTTTTAAAAGAGTGGGAGGTGGGAAACCGAACAGGCAGAGCTGGGCAGGTGAAGATTTCCATGGGGCCCCTCCCAGAACAAGCTCCCTGTGGATTTTTCCAGCTCCTGGGTGATGTTTCCATGAGGAATATTTGGAGGAGCACCATTTCTTGGTGCTTTCATGGCAGTTTTTCAAGCTCTTAGCTATAGGATTTGGGGGGTTAGACCTGTTATCATTTTTTATTTCCCTTTAAGAAAGGGTTTTAGATCTATATAATTTTTATTTCCCTTTAAGAGCTGTTGGCAATTGTGTCTTGTTGGATGAGGGACAAGGAATTGGTGGGAAAAGCTCGTGATCCACCTGGAATTCCTGCTGGATCTTGTAAGGATGCAGTGAACACAAAGAGCTTGGACAAATTACAAAGAACTCAAAGATCTGTGTCAGCTACCCAAGTGAGTTTTCTGCACTTTTCTTTGTGTTCACAGTTCTTCAGGAGCACGAGAATAAATGAAATAACAGCTCTGCCTTTCCCTTGGGGCCACTCCTGAAATGAGGGAGGATGGCTTGTCCGTGTTTATGAGGACACTAAAATCCATCAGCCCTGCAATCCGTGCTCCAGCTGCTGTTTTTCTTCGTGAAACAGCAGATATTGTTTGAAAATGTGTTGTAGTCCAGCTTGGAATAGCAAATCCATGCCTAAAACATGAACGTGGGGCTGAGGGGTTGCATTTTTAACCGAGGACTTGTTTGATTTCTCTGCTGGCAAGCTTTTCCCGTGGTGAAAATGCAGATTTTTCACTCAGTGTGGTGCAAATCTTTAAAGAGAGACCACAATCCCAGAGGGACACGGCTCCAAAGGCTCCCTGGTCCTTAATTTCTATCTGACTTTTGTCACAGGCTGGGAATTTCTCTTTTAATGCCTAAACAAACTTGTAGGTCCAGTTACACCTGGAAGTTGCAGTGTGGGTGGAATTTATTGCCTGGTGTGAAGGCAAAGAGGTCTGAACCCAGTTTTTCATGATGTCAGGAGTGTCCTGCAGTGTTGCTGCTGTCCCAGGGAGGGTTGGAGGAGCTGGAGTTCCTTGTGGAAAAACCAAACTTCCACGGGGCAGACACCACAACCTTACCTTGTGATCTGCATTCCAGAGGGCTTTGGCCACCAAAACCTGCCCTGGACATGGTGTGGAACAGCTGGAACAAGAGCTGGGTTCCTGTTCTGACCCTCCTGGGCTGCCCTTGAGGCTCACTGGAAATTCTGGGAATTCTGGATTTCACTTCCTAAGCTTGCACAAAACTGAGCAGGGAAAGGGAATGTGGAGAATTTCTGTGTTTGGATCTCCTTTAGCCTTCAGCTCTTCCAGCATCAAGAGAAAACATTTCCATCTCCATCCTATTTATGCATGGAAAGCTTTTGATATCCAGCCTCTGCTTTTTGCTCGTCTTTTCACTCCTGGATTTTAGCAAAAAGCAAATTCGGGTGGCCCTGCCACTGGAATGCCATTTCCCACGGTAATTAATGAAGCTGCAGCTCTGGTTTAATGAATGTGTTGAAGTGAATTTTGCTGGTTTGGGGTCCCAGTTCTCCCCACAAAATACACCAGGTTTGCTCAGTGTTATGTTTTGTAAGCTCCTAGTAAGAAAACAGTCCTTACCCTGGAGAACTCACACTGAACCTAAATAAAAAGAAAATAAGGACAGGAAAAAATTAAAACAACATAAGGACAGAAAAAAAATGGAGGAGTTTGGGTTTTTTTGTTGAATGGGAAGATGATGGAAGGACAAATAATGGGCTTTAAAGTAAAACTTGGTGGAAAAGAAAGAGGTTTGATCCCCCCTTTGCACGTGATGAAGGATCTTTCAGGGTGTTCTGTGTAATTGTGGCTGTGCTGGGAGGTGCCAGAGCTGTTTGGCTCCACCTCTGTGCCCGTGTTTTGTGCAGAGCTGGAGGCACCGGGCACTGCCACATCCCCCTGCCCCTCACACCTGCCTTGTCTTGGGCTTTGTTCAGCTAAACGAAATCATTTTCACCACATCAGTGACCAGAAGGATGCCATTTAATTAAAATATGTCTAGACAAATAACCTCGGGGGGAGAGAGAGAGAGAGATTATCTGTAAGAAGTGTTGGAGGTTACATTAAATAAATTTATAAACAGCTTCATTTCTCTCCCAACTATCAGGAGGAGCACTGGTGGTTATTCCTGGTGTAGCTGGACTGGCATTTATCTCATTGCCAGCAATTACTTGAAATTGTAAAGAAGAATTCTGTAAATAATATTCCTCTGAGCTGTTGTGGCTATTTTTTTAACCTAGTTTTATTATTCTAATGAGGTGATTTCAAGAGAGCACAAAAGGAGCAAGAAGTGATTCTTACCTTGCTTTAACATTTCTTGGTTTGTCTTGTTTGGCTGTGTGACACCTTTATTGAAAAGGAACTGAACAGTTGGAATAAGGAATTGAAGAGTTGGAATGACAGCTCTGGAGTTGCTGCCAGGCCCAGTGGTAGAAATAAACTCACTTTTAGTTGATTAGAAAAAAATACTCCATTTTCTAAAGCTGAACTTGATTCTTTCTTGCTTTCCTTGTGAGGACTGAAAGAAATTCTGAGCAAAAAAGGAAGAGTGAGGACATTTTTTAAAGGCAGCTCCTTCTGCTGGCCCTCAGTGAGTGATTTTCACCTCTCCAGAAAGGTGCTTCGTTTCATTCTGGGAGCAGTGAACTGAATATTTTATATTCTTTGATTCCTTCCTGGAGTTTATTGCTCTGGAGCTGATTCCTGAAGGACAGCTCCAGCCAGAGTCATCATTTTCAGTTTGATGTTGAACCTTTCCTTCACAATTTTACAGGAAAATCTCTTCTTCTCCATCCTTTTCCATCAGCAGGATTACCTCCTTACCATGGCTGATGTGGACAGTAAATTTGGGCAAAATTAATACAAACACTCATTTTCTCAAATGAGGACCTGGCTGGTTTTTGTTACTTTGGGCATTAATAGTCAGAGAGTATCTTTGTAGATGAAAACATAATTATTTAAAAATAAAACCGAGATGGGTTTAGCACCTTGAAATATTTGGATGTTGAGCAGATGAATTCCAGACTCAGGTGAGGTATCCACACTCCTCTGGCTAGGGATCCCAGAGCAGTGGCTGAGTCTTGGTAAATTCAAGTTATTCCCTTGACATCTTGGGAATTCATGGAGCTCTTAGTGCTTCCCAAATAACTTCACAAGGCCTGGAAGCACAGCTCCAAGGATGTCCTGTCAGTGTCTGTGCTCAGGGAAGCTCTATTGCCAAAATCCTTGCACAGAAATAGAGATTTTATCGGGAATATTTGGTGGGTGGAATGGCAAACACGCTCAGAAATTGTGCAGCATCTCCTACTGCCCATCAATGGCTCTAAAAACCACCCTGAACTTTCCCTTTCGATTCCCAGCTCCCAAACTGGCTGGGGGAAATGCCCTTGGATGTTTTTTTGGAGCCCTGAGCACCGCAAGGAGCAGCTCTCCCTGCGAGGTCAGGACCTGCAGACCTTGGATTCCCACCCAGCCATCCCTGAGAGCTGTTTTCAGTGTCCTGCCCTGGAGTTTTAAAGATAATTGCACCCTGGGGAAAGGCAGATCCCAGCCAGCTGTTGGAAATGGCCATTCCACAAAGCCAGCTCGCTGCTTTTACCGTGGTTTTGGTTCTTTTTTCCTTAAGCTGTTCCCAAGAATTGCTTAATTTTACAGGAGCTCGTTAATATTTATTGGTTTGTAAGTCAGGCATTGGAAATGTGGGTTCGGGTCAGAATTATGCTGACCTGTCCCTTTGTGCTGTGACTGCCTTGTTTTTGGGGCAGAGATGTGTCTGTCCCTTGGGACAGCTGCAGGAAGAGATTCATTAACACCTGTGAGATTGAAATATAGGCACATAAATTATTTACTAAATAATACAGGGAGCAGAGGACAGAGGGGACTAAGAGAAAAGAAAGGAGACTTTCAGGGTGGGTAAAATGCTTTGCTTGTTTTGCCTAGTTCTATTCCAAACCCTTTTTATTCTGAGGAAGTTGAGGGAAAAAAAATTCAGGAAAAGAAATGAGGAAAAGAAATTGTAAAGTCTTAGGACTCTAAAAATCACCCATTTCTTTGGCTTCTCTGCATATAATTAAGATTAATATTTTTTTCTATTTTAGCTGGGCATGGAGTGGGATATAACACCATGCACAGTTGTGTCTAGCAGTGCTACAATCAAACCAGCCTCATTTCTATAGATCTCCATTGAAATGCCACAAAAATCCGTATTTTTAGTGTGATTTTCACACCTTGAGCAGGGCACAGCTAATGCAACATTGTTCATTAAGGAGCAGAGAAGCAGATCCTATTCTCTGCATGCCAGTGCTCTTGGACAGCCAGTCATAAATATTTTAAAATACTTCCTTGGAAGCTGTTCCTGCAAAGTGCAGCGTGTTTGGAGCCCCTTTGGAGGGAATGGGGCAGAAATTTCTGCCTTGGGGCTGAGCTGCCCTGGACTGAAATGGAAGGATGAGGCAGAGCTGGGCTGGCAGCCCAAGCACCAGTTGGTTCAGAACACGTGGAACTTTTTTTGGAAGGAGTCCCTGTGGCAGTGCTGGGAGCTGCCAGGGCCTTGCAGAGTGCTTGGAGTGTGATGCAGAGGGCAAAATGGGATTGCTGCACTTCAAAATTCCCTTTTCAGGGTCACACAAGGAATCTCTGCCTCCCTCCCAACTCAATCTTGTAGTTCTTTTTTGGATTCCTGTTCCTAAGCAGAACTCCTGGCTTCTCTAACCAAGTAAGGAGCCTTTCTGCTGCTCCAAATGTCTCTCCTAAACATTCCAAGGAAGTTCTCAGCATGGAGGTTTTGTAGTTTTCTCAGAGTGCCAGCTGAGCTCCTCCAGGTCAGCGGTGCCAGAGCAGAGTCTAAACAAACCCAGCTGGCCTTGAATAGCCATAAAAAGTGAAGTTTGGTGCTTGAAATCAATGCAGGTTTGGGCTGATTCCCTTCCAGGGAACACAGTAATTCTTGCATCATTCATCTGCCTGAGCTTAGCTCGGTATCTGGTGCAGAAACAAAGTGCCAAAACCTCTCCAAGATCCTGCAGTGCTGAAAGATGATGGATTATCTCTGGCAGGACAAAGTGCAGGAATGGAGGTGGAGTGGGAAAACCAGGGAAGAGGCAATGCTGTGGGCACAAGGGTTTTATTGTGGTGCTGCAGATCAGATGTGGCAGAGGATAACTGGGGTATAAATATAAATATAAATTCATTAATGTTAATTGCAAGAGGAATGACTGAGAGTGAGGGTTTAGATTTTTTTTTAAAGGGTTAAGAAGGACATGAGACAGAGCAGCAGCCATTCCATCAATGAAGAAAAAATGGTTTTTGATGTGTTTGTCCCCTGTGTGGGAAGAGGTGATTCCCCAGCACTGACTGCACACAGTTCCTCACTCCAATTTCTCTAGAAACGCTCTAAGAAGGAGCTTGTTGGCATTGAAGCTGCATCTCTTTGTTTGAGGAGGGTTTTGAGGAGGGTTTTTTGCTCCACATTGTGTCACATACACGTATCTGGGTGTGTCATTTCTGTCACCAGCGTGGGCAGCGTGTTCGCAGCCATTTCTGACAGGTTTATTCCATGGTGTGGAAAGGCAAAGCTCTGACAGCGTTGTTTAGGAATAAAAACCCTAAAAAAAGGAGAATTCTGTTGTGGCTCTGTGGGGTTTTTGAGGAGTGATTGGCATGAGGCTGGAGAAGGAGGAGAGGCAATGATGCCCCACAGTTCGTGTCTGCGGCTCTGCGGGGTGCAGGCGAGATCTGAGGCTTTCCTGCAGATCCTGCTCTGCTCCTGGTGTTTCTCTGCTCATCAAAGGGATTTCTCTCCTCCCTTCTTTCTTATTTCCAGAAAAAACCCCATTATATTCCAGTGTTTATCCCTGTAAATTCAGCGTGGCTTTATTTTCCCTCCTTTCCCTGCGTTGAGAAGGTGGCTGAAGGCTCTCTGTGCTGTGGCCTCAGCTGTAAAACCCCTGAAATTTGAATTCTTTATTAAAGATTCACCCTGAAGTGTTCATCAGCTTCAGCCAGACTATTTTTAGAGCTGCAGCCTTCGATGCCAGTCGAGTAATTGCTATTATGTGATTACTTACAGCTTTGCCAATTGAAACGGCTTTTTTTTGGAAAAGCTTTTTTTGCTGCTTCATAAAGTAGAATCAAATCGTGCAAAAAAGGTTGTGGGAAATCCATCCTTGGAGATGCTCAGAATTTGACTGGACATGGCCCTGAGCAACCTAAACCCCGATTTAGATGAGCCCTGGATTTTTCTTCCAACCAAGCTGATCCCTGTGAATGAAAACGAAAATCTGAATCCTCTCTTACCTGCCTTGGAGGTGACAGGAATAAACAAAGCTACATTTAGCACAAAGAGCTTGAATTCCTTTGGTTTCTCTCTAAGGATCTCCAAGCAAGTCCTTAATGAATGAAGCTTCTCTCTCCTTTTCCCATCAGCAAAGGTCAATTAAGAGGAGCCTTGATGATGATCTCAGTGATAAGGTGGGATTAATCTGGTGTTAAAGGAGGTTAAAGTGCTCTGTTTGTGTCGTGGCACACATGAATAAATAAATAAATATTCTGGAATAAATCTGTCTCAACCCTGCATCTCCCATATCTGTGGTGTTGGAGGGAAAGGAGAATTTCCTCGTTAACCTCATTGAAAAATCACCCAGCTAATTGTGGAGCGTGCAGGCTGCACGATGCAATCAGAATGCAACACCATCAAATGCAGTCTTTAATAGCCAATTATCTCCGTGCTTGTCAATCAGAGCCATTAGAGGTTTGTGGGGTTCACCTGGAATCAGGGATATCCCAGTTCATGTGGAATCCGAGGCAGCTTGGCTGGGGGATGAGAGAGAGGCTAAACCTCAACAATCCTTGGCTCTTTTTTTTTTGGCTAAAATCCTCTCTGGAAGAAAACAAAAATCGAGGATGCTGGGAGGAAAAGCTGTGCCCCAAACAGGTGAGGAGGTGTTGAGGGTGAGCAGGGCTGCTTTGGGAAAGGCACTAACACCTCTGAGTGCAGAGCAGCCCGGTAGGAAAGGCAGAGAGGATCCAGACACAATTCCAGGAAGCCAGAGGAAGGAGGGGCTGCTACCAGCAGGGATTGTTTCATTTCGTAATTAGGGCTTCAAATCTCCTCGAAGTCAAAGAAAGCAGAGGATGTGAGCTTGTGGAGCCCTTCCCTCCTCCCCTTCCCCACATTTCCTCACCTTTTTTTTTGGCAGATATTTGTGGATGTGGAGGCTTTGGGGTAGAGCAGGTGTTTGGGGGTAAAATTGGGGGATTTTTCATGATCTGTCTCTGATGTGACCTTGGCTGAGCTGCTTCCTCTGTTCCTTTACCTTCCTTCCACCCTGTAGATGCATTTAAAAGCTGAACTAAAAGATGTTTTGTACACTGAGATTTTTCTGGAATGCAGTAAAGAGGGAGATGCTACAAATCTGGGAATATTGAAGAAAAAAATCTCTGTAAATTATTGCTGTGCTGTGCTCTCCCTTTGCAAGGGCCAAATGGAGGTGGGAGAACTGCTGTGAGCTGGAAATTCAGCTTTGTTCCCTGAGTGCCACCTTTGTGGCCACCGGGTGTTTGTCACGTCCAGCAGGATTGAAATATTCTTAACATTAGGAAGAGGNTTCTGCAAAAGGGGAAACATCAGCTGGGAAATAAATCCTCCCCTTTTCTGCAAAAGGGGAAACATCAGCTGGGAAATAAATCCTCCCCTTTTCTGCAAGAGGGGAAACATCCCCTCTCCTGTGCCTTGCTGTCAGATGGTCTTTGGTCTTATTTTCAAACACTGAGTGCATTAACTGTCACTTGGAGAGCTCTGGTGATTTATCTCCAGAGTGGACCACATCCACTGCCAATATTCTTGACATTAGGAAGAGATTTTGGGGAGAAATCACCTTTTTTTCCTTGCTATGCAAGCTTGGATTGGAATATTCTTAACATGAGGAAGAGGTTTTTGGGAGAAATCACCATTTTTTCCTTGCCATGCTGGCTTAGGTTGAAATATTCTTCACCTCAGGAAGAGGTTTCTGGGGGAAATCACCTTTTTTTCCTTGCCATGCTGGTTTGGGTTGGAATATTTTTCACCTCAGGAAGAGGTCTCATGGAGAAATCACCTTTTTTTTTCCTTGTTACGCTGTTTTGAGTTGGAATATTCTTCACCTCAGGAAGAAGTGCAATGGAGAAATCACCTTTATTTTCTTCCATGCTCTTTTGGGTTGAGTCCAGTTTGTGAACTTGGATTTCCACCCTGATTTCCAGCTGCTGTGTGTGAATTCCAAACATTTGGTGCCTCCCCCTGCCCTCCCTTCCACATCCATGCAAACAGCATCTCCTTCTTGCAAAATTAACCTCAGACTGCAACAAATGGCTGCAACCACTCCAATCCTCCCTTTTCCCTTCTCTCCCTTTGCTGAGGATGGAAATCTCAACAAGGAGAAAACCTCTTTGCTACAAATAAAGATTTGGAAACCAGAGAGATTTGCCAGGAGTGGCTGCTGCCCCTCTTTGATGTTCTTGGCACCGCTGGTGGCTCCCCAAAGCAGCGAGCTGGGAATTCCAGCCTGTCATTCTCTTGCCTCATAGCTCAGGGCTATATTTAGTAGTTTCAAGTTGCAACAGATCTGGAAGTTGTTCCCTTCAGCTGCAGCAAAGGTTGGGTTTGTGCTGCTCAGTCCAGGGAGGCTGAACCGGTCAGTGCAGAACTCAGGTTCGGCCAGTTCCCCCCAGCCTTTCTCTGCACAGAATCTCACATTCAGGGCAGGGTTTATTGCCTGGGTTTTGGCTGAATCCTCAAGCTGGCTGCAGAAATTCTGCCTGAATCTTAAAGCTGGCTGCAGAAATTCTGCCTCTGGTTTTCACTGGCTGCAGAAATTCTGCCTGAATCCTTAAGCTGGCTGCAGAATTTCTGCCTGAATCCTAAGGCTGGCTGCAGAAATTCTGCCTGAATCTTAAAGCTGGCTGCAGAAATTCTGCCTGAATCTTCAAGCTGGCTGCAGAAATTCTGTGTATAGTTCTTGCTGGCTGCAGAAATTCTGCCTGAATCCTTAAGCTGGCTGCAGAATTTCTGCCTGAATCCTAAGGCTGGCTGCAGAAATTCTGCCTGTGGTTCTTGCTGGGTGCAGAAATTCTGTGTACAACTTTTGCTGGGTGCAGAAATTCTGTGTACAACTTTTGCTGGGTGCAGAAATTCTGTGTACAACTTTTGCTGGGTGCAGAAATTCTGTGTACAACTTTTGCTGGGTGCAGAAATTCTGTGTACAGTTCTTGCTGGGTGTAGAAATTCTGCCTGAATGCTAAAGCTGGCTGCAGAAATTCTGTCTGTGGTTCTTGCTGGATCCAGAAATTAAGCCTCTGGTTTTTAGTAGATGAAGAAATTCTGCCTGTGGTTCTTGCTGGGTGCAGAAATTCTGCCTCTGGTTCTTGCTAGGTGCAGGAATTCTGCCTGTGCTTTTCACTGGGTGCAGAAATTCTGTCTATGATTTTTGCTAGGTATAGAAATTCTGCCTATGTTTTTTTCTGGGTGCAGAAATTCTGTCTGATTTTTGCTAGGTGCAGAAATTCTGCCTCTGGTTCTTACTGGGTGCAGAAATTCTGCCTATGATTTTTGCTAGGTGCAGAAATTCTGCCTCTGGTTCTTGCTGGGTGCAGAAATTCTCTACTTAGGATTTCTGGGACGTCCTAAGTTTCATTTCCCTGCAGCTCCTGCCCCTTTCAGAAGGTGCAGATGAAAATTCTTGCAGCACCTTCCTCTGCTGATGCAGCAGCTGGAGCTCTGCTGAGTGAGTGTTCCCTGCAGGAATTCAAAGGTGATGCCTGGATTCCAGTCTGTCCATTGGGGCTGGAGTGTTGAAATCCTGGATTTTACAGCTCCAGAATTACAGGTCTGAGAGCTTCCACTGAATTGTCAAAGGTTTTTTGTTTTTTTTTTAAAGCCCTGAATATCTTTTAGTGGAGTTTGCTCTTCATTGTCTCCTTGGAGTCTGAGGAGAAATGACTAAAAGCAATAATGGGATCATATGATCCTGATTCCTGCTGCCAAAGGATGAAGGGAGGACAGATGTTTTAGGAATTAAGTGAATATTTTACAACGTTTTTCTTTCCAATAATAGGGAAAAAAAAAAAAAAAGGGCTGAAGATTGCCTAATATTGCCCTGCCAGCCATTAATAATGCAAATAAACGTGGAGAAAAGAAAAGAAGGTGCTCATTGCTTAAAATATGTGGGAATGCAGGCATTAGTGAAGTTATCTATTTGTAATTTTTCAAAAGAAAATGTCCATTTGCTCTCTACCCAGTCCCCCCTCAACGTGACACTGGTTTGTATCCAGTGAGTTGCTCTGTGGTTTTTGTGGTTTTTCTTCTCACAGCAACAAGACAAAAACACAAATAAAGGGAAATGTGCTTGTGGGTCTGCACATTTGGATGGGGTTGGATGAGACTTCAGATTGTCAAAACCAAATTTGTCCCTGCTCTGCAGTGAGTTTGAGGCCAGAAATCTGTTCCTGCTCCAAATGTGTGATCTCTGACAGAGACTGCACAGCACAGGGGGGATTTCAGTCCCCATCAGACTCTTAAAGGCTCTGGGGAGACTCCAAAATGAGAAAATGCCTGGAATTATTTTTGTGCCTCCCACTTTGGGGTGGTTGTCTGGAAAAAGTTGCTGTTCTACCTTTTAATTTTGATTTGTTTCCTCTGTTCTCTCAGTCTCATATTCTTTAAACACAGAGCACCTGCTGATACCAACATTTTAACAAAAAAGATGTCTTTTTTTCCCTGGACAANTACCTTTTAATTTTGATTTGTTTCCTCTGTTCTCTCAGTCTCATATTCTTTAAACACAGAGCACCTGCTGATATCATCATTTTAACAAAAAGATGTCTTTTTTCCTGGACAGTTTGAGAAAACCATTCTGATTTCTGTCCATTCTGATTTCAAATTCCTGATTTTCTTCATGTTGTTGGTGTTTTTTTGTGTTGTTTTCCAGGGTGGTGAAGGAAGAGATCTCAGATGACAATGCAAAGCTCCCTTGCTTCAATGGAAGAGTGGTGTCCTGGGTAGGTTGGATTTTGTGTGTGGAAATCTGTGTTGTTTGATACTGGAAGCTGATTTTTTAGAAGCACCTAAAAATCTCAAAATGAAAACAAAGGTATACATTTTAATTATCCTGTTCTTAAGTGATACATTTTAAAAATCAGAGTGAAGTCCACGAAATGTGCAGGGCTGAAGTGTGAAAACAGCTTTAGTACTGTCACTAGTACTATTTTATTCTTTATTCTAAATTTATTTAATTTAGTTATTTACCACTTTATTCTAAATGTGATTTTTCTGGTGGGTTTTGGTTATGATATTTAAATTTCAGCCTATTGGTGGTGTTGGTAGTGCCTGGAAGGTTTAGGTGGGAGCTGGGTGTGGGATGGGGATCACTCCTCCAGGGGAGGAACACCCATCCTGGGGTGGGATCTGTCACCCCTGGGTGCTCCAAGGGGTTTGAGGGGCTCAGAGCTGCTGAGTTTGCTGCTCTCAGGATGCCCCTGAGCTCTCTGGGTGTTGCTGGTGGGATCTGTCACCCCTGGGTGCTCTGAGGGGTTTGGGGGGCTCAGAGCTGCTGAGTTTGCTGCTCTCAGGATGCCCCTGAGCTCTCTGGGTGTTGCTGGTGGGATCTGTCACCCTTGGGTGCTCCGAGGGGTTTGAGGGGCTCAGAGCTGCTGAGTTTGGTGCTCTCAGGATGGCCCTGAGCTCTCTGGGTGTTGCTGGTGCTGGTTTTGTCTTCAACCCAAGGATTACCCAAGCGTGGGGCTCTGGCAGGGTGGGAAGGGCTGGGACAAAAAGGGATTTCATGTGTGATTAACGAGCGGAAAAGAGTCCCAAAAGCTGCAGAGAGGAGATTTGTGCTGAGAGCAGCGGCTGTGGGAGCAGCAGAGGGGTGGGAGCTGATGGCAGCTCCTGCCAGGAGAGCAAATCCATCCTGAGGAGCCCTTTCCTCCTCCCTCTGTGCCCTTCCTGCCCTGTGTTTGCTCCTCAATGTCACCCATCCCTGCTTCTACCCCTCTCTCCCATGCTGCTGAGCTGGTAAATATTAATTAACTCCTCAATTAATTCGATATCCAGCTTGTCCTCTGCATCCCTGACCTGGGTCTCCTCTTCCCAGTGGGTGCAGGAGGATGAGTTTTTACCTCAAACCTGTAGCACATCTTAAAAATTCTTCCAGGAAATGATTGTAGGAGCAGAGGGGATGGGTTCAGGATGAAGGAAGGCAGGGTTAGGCTTAAAATTGGGAAGGAATTCCTGGCTGGGAGGGTGGGGAGGCTCTGGGATGGAATTCCCAGAGAAGCTGCCCCTGGAAGTGCCCCTGGGATGGTGGAAAGTGGAACTGGATGAGTTTAAGGTCCCTTCCAAACCCAAACCATTCCAGGATTCTTTATTTCCAATCCCTCAGTGCTTGGCTGGAGCTGCCCCTGCTTTGAGCAGCTCCAGAGCTCTCTTCAAAGAGAATTACAAAGTAAAAAGTAAATTTACAAAATTCTGTGAGGGCATTCAGTGCTTTTTCCTGCACTTTGCTGGTGCTTCCATCAATGAGGAGGCTCAGGCAGTTCCTCATCACCTTCAACAGAAAATATAAAAACAAATTTGGCTTCCCAAGTCAGAACAAAATCCCTCCTTCATCCCTCATGGCTCTTCTTCATGGCTTCATTTTCCCTTTTTTTCTCTCTGTCAGAGAACATTTATCTGATACATTATAACATATATCTAATAGATTATATCATATATATATATATATGTGTCATCATATCATATATATATTATATATATGATATATAAATAATATATATGATATATCTCATATATTTTAAATATATATA
>VWYP01022886.1:37242-90402 GCA_013400435.1 Pycnonotus jocosus | reverse complement strand
AAACCCCAAAAAACCAACCAAACTAACCAAAAGATTCAGAGATGTCTAGTATAAATCTAGGAGAGAACTCAGGATGAGAAAAAAACACAAAACAAAACCAAAACAAAACAACCCCAAAAACAAACACTCCCCCCCCCCAAAAAAAAAAAACCAAACCAACCCAAAAAACCCAACCAGAAATACAGAACGTTCAGGAGCTTATGAGCATCCAGGCCCATGGTTTGGATTCTGTCCATTTTGTAGCTGCAAATCCAAGTGTTGGGCTGGGCTCAGACACTGAACAGTTTGCTCAGGCAGGTTCAAAGATTCTCTGCTCTGGAGCTGGGATCCAAATTACTTCCAAGAATAACTAAAATTTACATTTTTTCCCCTTGTCCTCCAAGGCCCTAACTATTTTGCTCTTGGCTTATGAAACGTGAATGGACATCAAAGGGAATCTTCTATATTAAGACAATGTGTATCAGACCCTACATAGAAACAGAGAAGAAAAAGTCCTTTGCAGGTTTTGCAACAATGATCTAAACTTTAGAGCAAATTCTCTGGATGTCACGGGCTGGTGCTGCTTACTGCTCCATGGAGCAATGAGAAATGAATGACTGTGGTGTTATGTTTTCCCTGTCCTTATGTACCATAATTCATGGTTACAAACACTATTTCCTGAAGCTAGAAACCTAGCAGAATAGATGGGAAAAAATCCAGAAACAACACACCAGCCATTATGAGCCATAGCTTTCTCTCACCATACCTACATTTCTTTGGTCTTTATTCTAATTTTTAGCTTAGCTAGGCTGAGGTGATAGTGCTGAAGTGTTGTGAGACCGCAGAATTATTTTTCTTAGCTGCTAAGATATGGTGGATATGTGTTAGGCAGAACATATATTCCTCCAGGCACGTCTCAAAGGGCCTACTCGTAGAAGTGTTTACGTGGAAACCACAACTCCCTGAGGAAAACAAAATTAGGGAGGAAAATTTCTATCCACTTGCTAGAATTTACTATAACCTCTGGCACCAGCTTATGTTCCAGAGAGAGCCTGATTTTTTTTTTTTAATGATATATTACAAGCTGCAGAAAGGTGTGCATTGAAAGTACATAATCCTGTGCTAACCAGGGTTTCAGCTAGACTGTAGAAGGAGAGTGTTCTCCTTTTGGAGTATATCCAACAGATCTGTACTCCTCTGGAGTATAGCTAACTGAAAGAAGATACATAATGAAGGCAGCAAAAAAAATACTCCAGTGAAGATCCATTTTAGCTGAAGATGCCAAGCATCCTGCTGACATAAGTCAGGGCTATGCAACTGCTCAAAGGATGGCTGGCTTAGGTGTCTTAGCACAAGAGAGGCCTCAAAACCCAGCCATCCCAGTTTGATTTTTCCATGCTGTGGGAAAAAAGGAAGAGAGAGAAGAAATCTCTGCCTTCTTCCATCTCTCTTTGGATGATGTATATAGGATGAAACAATTCTGTCTGGAACTGCTTGGAAAGCACAGGCAGGAACAGATGTTCCTGAGGTCCTGGATTTTAGGGAAGAGAGAGGTGAAGTGTAGTTCAGGGACATCTAATGCCTCCCCATCCCTCTGGGTACAACAGAAGAAGAAACAAAAAGGTTGTGCAAAGCTGCGTCCCGGTAGAACAACAACGTCACAATGGCAGTGACAATATTTCAAACAGTGAGCAGCAAGAAGCCCAACTGCAGTTACAGGAGGGTTACACAGCTCCAATTTCACTTGGGCATTTTGTGTGTCCTGTACCCATGGTACGTTGTTTGCTGTCTCCCACTTTCCCCTCTGCCACAAAAAGAGAGACCAATTGAGTTTACCTTTGTAATAAATGTACATACTTCTACACCCAAAGTGATGGGAAAAGGCTCAAAGCCTCCCACAAACAGAGGACTAAGCTGAGATTCCTCTCCCAAGAGCCCAAGGAACACGCTGTGAACAGCACATCTCACCAGTCTTAGCCTGCTGATCTTCCAGGGCTCTGAAACCTGAGCCTGGGTGAGCTGCAGCGAGATTTAGAGCCTGAATGCTGAACAAGGACCTGCCCTCCTGAAGCTCTTTCTTTCTCTCCTGGTTTTAATATATTTTCACTTCTAGTTACTATTAAAGCCCTCTTTTTCTTCCTGTCAGGTTCTTCCCCCCAATACACACAGATGCCTAGGAATGCACAGTCATATCTGTATCTTTAGATAGACAGGAAAGAAAAGGCCCAAATAATAAAGCCCAAATTTTGGCTGAAAGCTCAATTTCAACCAAATTAGTCATTTAGCCATTTAAAAATGAGATCCTTAAGTTTGGAGATTTTTATCAAGGTGAGAGCCATTGTTCTTATTTTGCAAGAACTCATATGAATAATTTGAGTGGAGATTCCATGCTTACAGAGAGTTTTTAAAAAATTCAGGACAGTATATTTCCTCATGACATGGTATAAAAGATAATTTTTTCTAACTAAAATATCAACAGGAGAGTAATCTTTAGAGGGGAAGGTATAAAGTTGGTCTCAACACGCAGAGCTCTGGGTTCCAATTCATTATCTGAGTACTATAATCATAATGATAAAATAGAACCCAGGAAAGAATGCTGTTTGATGGAGCTGGCTTTAAACCACAATCTCCTGTGTGGGTGAGACTTTTAAGGATTCCTTTAAACATGGACTGCAAGGCATCTGCAGAGCATTACTGCTCAGATCCTTGGACCACCACTTCTGCATATGGATAGCTTCAGTGCATCTATTGGCTTTTTCAGGGTTTTCTTTTCCACTGATTTAATGTTGTACCATCTTCTCTTCACCAAGGGAGTGGTTTCCTCATTTGTGATGTGGTAGCTTTTGCTAGTTTTGGAATTCCATCTTGGAAAAAAACCACATCAGTGTCTACAACATGTTGTTATAATTATGTCTGAACCAAAAATCATTTGCATTATCTAGTCAGAGCAGAGTTACTGCTCTGATCTGTGACTGAACTTTGCAACTTGACTGGCTTGCTTTTTTATGCTGCTTTCTTATGCTGAGAGCTTCTAGGAGAAATAAAAGTTACCTGACTTGGGATAAATGTTGATTGAGCTGACCGTGTGAAAATTGGTATTTGCAATTTATTTAAATGCACTTTTGGTCCTGACTTGGCCCCAGAAAAACGAGGCATTAAGCTGCCCACACCACCACGTTCAGCTGCACATTTGCAAGCAGGCTTCCTTTCCTAGGGTGTCTGCACAAGCTATGGAAAGAATTCCCTGGCTGGCAGCAGCCTGGAAGGCAGCAGAAAAACACAGAGCAGAGGCTCTCAGCTGCACAGCCCATGCAAGGGCTGCCTGTTCATCACAGAGTTAAAGTTCACAGCCGCGAGGTTTCGCAACTGGGTTCACAGTGGGGACCGCTGTTGTTTACTTTAGGGGAAGATGGAGGCATGCAAGGGAGGAGGGAGTCACTCCCCCATGTGCTCCCAACTGCTCGACACCCCGCTGCAGCTCTGTTCCCAATGATTTATGCAGCTGCTCCATGGGCTCTGGTTTCAGGGGATGTGAGCTGCAGGAGCAGGTGGGACTCCCAGGCAAAGACTCCAGACCCGGGACAAAACAGAAAGAGAAATCCGTCCTCTTCCCAGGGTGGAGAGGGATCTGACAAGGAAGTACTTTGTGAGCTTAACTTTCCCCTGTGACACCAGCCCCAAGGAGCCCTGCAAAGCCACCTGCCGCTTCCAAGGTAATAGGAGCCTGTGTAAAAATTCAGGACAACTAGTCCAAAGTATAAGAGCAAATGTTGCTGTGCAGCTCAACATTTAAGGCCACTAAGTGCAGCAATTTTTCTTGTGTTAGAAGTTCTTTGTTTGGGTCTGTGTATGTGCACATCCTTTCAACTCATCAACTCTGACATACAGCACTTGCCAAGCTAGGATTTTAAACTACCTCCCACATTAGCCATGGCATAAAGAGGGACAGGATGCTCTTTATTTACTGCCATTCTGGGGATTCTGCTCCAGGGCTTGCTATGGATGTTTTTGCAATTTAAAGTCATTTGTAATTTAAAGCCACAATACCCAGGCCAACGATAACAGCAGTTTTTCTTTTGAGCTCTGTGGAAGTTCACATCCTCTGCTTTGTATTCCCATTCTCCCTTGCCTGCACTTGATGTGTTCTGCCAGTAGGCTGACATCAGATGTAATTTTCAAAGAACAGAAACTTCTGAGATATTAATTTCAAATGCTGGGTTTTTTTACATTGAAGTATGTACACAGGGAGATCATTCAGGGGCAAAAGCTGTGTGTTTGAGGACAGGCCTGGGAAGAGCTGCCTGGGACTGAATCTAGCTTTTGTCAGTCCATGCCATACTCCTCTGTGTGCCACTGAATAATCTGTGGCAGGGACGATGTGCTGCCCACCTCAGGCAGGGGCTGGGATGAAGGTCAGCACAGATGGAAAGCCCTGTGCCTCAGCTTGGCTGGGGTTAGTGGGACCCTCACACACATTCCAGGCTTATTAAAAAGATCTGTTGGTATCAGTTTAATCTCTTTAGAAGAAGTAAGTCGTCATTCATTTTTTCCAGTTGGGTTATAACCCTTATGTATGATATATTGCTTTAAAGATGGAGGTTGTGACTGTTTCTCTTGGAACATGAAAGGTTAGTAGAAGGAAGTCTGGACTCAGAAGAGGAGAAAGACCAGGGGGAAAAGGTTTTAGACCACAATTTCAAAGTGATCTCATTAGCCTCTCTAAGTGAGCAGCTCTCCAAGTCAGTGAGACCATAAGTGACAGAGTGACAGACCATAAGTGACAGAGTGACAGACCACAAGACACCACTACACATCAGGCCTGCCTGGCCTCCTGCATGCTTGGATATGTTTTCCCCATGGCCTTCTTTACACTCTTGCCAGTGTCTGTGATTTGTGTCTGTGAAAAGTTCTCAGGACAACTGGAGTCTCCTTTAGTCCAGCTCTGAGCTCCTCTCTGTTCTGTTAGTTTTGCTGATGCAGACGCTGGAGAAAAGCTGGCGTGAAGTTACTGAATGAACCTTGTGAAAGGAGAGGGGGACACTGAGCAATCTTCACCTGTGCATGAACACAAGGGGTAGCTCCTTTGGCTGCACTTCATACTGAGGGCACAGAGAAAACTGTCAGCTTTATTTATTCATTTTTCTCAACTCTATGCACAGGTACAGGTTAGTTTCTCACTCTAAACCACTTCAAAGAACTGAAATTCTTTTTTTCTCATGGGTGATGCATGATGGAGACTTGGTAACTGGTCTCTATCGGCATTTAGGAACCATAACATTGTTGTGAAAACTCTGTTGTGAAAACTAGATGTACATTTTATTCTGTTTTATCACTCCCTGCTGGCATGCTGCTCTCTAGCAAAAGGGCTATGTTTGTAGCAGAGCCTGCAAAGCTGTGCTCAGCCCTGAGCTGGTCTGCAGGAATCTACACACCTCCATTCCCACATTGCTCTGTTCAAATGGGGAAATAACTGGGATATGGAGGATACAAAATCTCTGCCTCCAAATAGCCCACATTTGCATCCTATCAGCTCTTGAGAAATAAAAATCTACCCTATTATTATCATATTATATAGCTATTTTCAGGACTGTAACCTAAATGATGGGATCTCCACTTCCTTTTTTTTGTACAAGTGAACTAAACTCCTGTCTCTTCTTGACAATACCTCAAAGAACCTAGCATCAAAGAAGGCCTGAAGGGGATGTGTCTAGGCTTTGTTTTTCAAAATAAGAAATACCTTTTGGAAACTAAGGTTTGTGTTTGCATGCTGTCCACATCATTTTTGCCCTTTGTCATCCTTCCAAAGTCAGGCAATTCCACAAAAAGTAGAAGTAATTTGCAGGCATCTTCTGTGGGATAGGTGATTGGGTTGAATGAGTTCTTTGCATGCATCTGGATTTCCTAGTAGAATGCTAATTTTCAGGCTGTATGTTTTGGGAAGGGAATATATAGCAACGGTCAATTAATAGTTATTTCAATGAACTAAGCACCTACCTTAAATTTTCAGTACTTAGTTACATCATGTGTAAGTAAACAGTTTTGAGATGATATTTCTAAACAGGCTCAGCAGTGTATAAGCCTGGTTGCTGAAATTGTCCTTAGTTTAGTTCAACGACCCTCAACAGCAGTTTTTGTTATTCTGGTCTGTATGGTGATTATCTTTTTCTGCTAACTTTGGAGTCCTTAGCATTCAGTTTGAAGAGGATAGAAATGTCTGTTTAAAGGACAGTCTCATCAAAAACAGATGAAAGAAAATAGGAAAGAGTGGTGATTATCTGAAGACTTTACATAGTTGGGCCTTTGTCATGCTATGTCTGATTCCTATCAGAAACACCATTTGAAAATTCAAGAATGTTACTGCTTGGGAATATCAAGGATAATATCTGCATTGAGCACCCCAGAAAATGAGGGCTTGCTTTACAGCTTAATTCCATTATAGTTTTCTTGGCAAGAAACACACAAATCTGTTTTGCCTGTTCACCAGGAAGAAAACAAAAGTTTATAACATCATCTTTATAGAAAATCCCTTACTACTCATCTCCTTCCATGTAACACAAGCCATTTGAACTTCTCTGATCAGGAATATAAACATAGTGCTAGATTCATCCCAAAAGCATTTTACCCTGGATTAATGCTTACTTTTCCCTTAGTGCCCATCCACCTGCTGGCCAGCCTGCTGCCTCCCTGTGTGCTCTGCACATCAAACGGTGCAGAGCCCCATCGGTCGCTGGCTGCTGCCAGCCTGGCACGGCACTGACACAAATGAGCTATTTCCCATTTTTATTGCTTTTCAGAATTTTCCTTCCTTCCTTAACACAACAGAAATCTTGCTTTTGTTTGCTAGGCCAAGCTTCAAATGAATGTAGAGGTACAGACTGATCTAAATGTTTTTAAACCAACTCCTGTTAGTGTTAGCAGAGAAGACCAGTCATGATGAACAGCCTGTGCTCCAGTGTTAACAGGAGGAGCACAACAGCAGTGTTTAAAGGCAGGTGCTCATCAGCTTTAGCTGGCAACCACCACCACAGTTCTACTTACAGTTTCCTTTGAAATTCAGGGATCAGGTGTGCTGAGACACAAACAGCAGGAACATGAGTAATACTGATAGCAGTAAACACAAAGTTGAGGACAGGTGCCAAACACAGCCTCAGAAGCACAGCCCAGGATAACAGTAATAATACCTCAGCCTATATAAACCATCTCTTCATTCAGATCCAATTCTGAATTGAAAACATTTAGGTCTGATATTTACACATGAACCATGAGGCTGACACAAGTCAAGAGAAAAAGTTGGTATGGTTGTTCTTCAGTATGCTGCCAAAAGAGTATTTCATTTTGGACCACTGAGACTCACAGTCTTCCACAAGTGATTCTAGGAAATGTGGACTGTGGATCTTTCAGCTCATCAGAAATGCACAAGCAGTTTAGTGTGCACTTAGGGGGAGAAGAGGGAGTGAGGCATACCTGGAGAATCACTGTTACAAAGGCAGCTTCCACTTTATCTGCAGCATTTTTATTTCAAGCTAATTGATTTTATTTAAACAAAATCTTATGTTAGACTCAGGGATGGTATCACAATCATGCCACTCACAGACAAAGAAAATACTTTTAACCCACATCAAGTTCCTTAAGTTCTCTTGACAACAGCAGCATAACCCTATATTTATCTAGCATCATTCAGACAGTATAGCTTTTAAATAATCTATAACTCAACATTAGGAGGTAAACGCTTTCTAAATTTTTGTGTTAAAGATGACACACTTTATTTATAGGAAGGTAATTTCTCACCTTTTTTTTAGTGGTTTGTCTGTGACACCTGATCTGAACTTTTATAGCATTCAAGCCTCAAGAATATTGACTGTGTTTTTAATGTGGCTAAAACAATAGATTTGTAAGGGCAAACATGATGAATAGAAGTAATTTGTTTTATGTACTTAGCTTAGAGTATTTGAACATATTTTACATCTTGCAACACTGTTCACTGAAGTATGATTGAATTATAACAAAGACACATGCAAAAATTCTGTATGTCTGACTCAATTTAGGCTCATTTCAAAGCTTGGTGGAGGACAATGGAATTTCCATTGCCCTCAGTTAGACTTGGGCTTATTCATTACTGGTCATTTAGTGGAGTATGTGACTATGTTTGTACACATGGCAAGAAGTAAACTCCGTGGGTGCTGCTTTGTAATGACAAACCAACACATTTCGGATAACAGGGATTTGGATTACATCCTTTCTGGTAAATCAACAATGCTGATCCTGATTTATGTGTTCCCTTAGAGTGAGTCTTTGACTAAAAACATAAATAGTCTCAATCCTTCTAGGTGGCACAAGCTAATTAAATGCAATTCTCCTTTCTTCCAAGAAAGCCTGATAGTTAACTCTTTCCTGCCTAATCTCAAGTTGACTATTGTATTCCTGAGCTCCAAATGGGGCTGCTGAGTAGCTGACAATGTGTACAAAGCTGTCAGAGTCAGCTGGGATGGTTTCTGCAGGCATGGCCTCTAATAAACCCTGAGAGTCTGTCCTGTAGTGGCATCCTCCCCTACAGACATCTCCTGACGGGCTCTTGCACACAGTGAGCCAGCAAAGCCTGGTGGTCAGCCAGACCTCTTTTGTTTGTAGCAAAAGAAAAAGGGGAAGCCTCTACGTGTGCTTTCCTGTGCACCCTTTTATAACTTGCCAGCAGCTGAGGAAATAGTGGTCAGATCTATGACTCATGGAGGGATCTTGTGCATGACTAAAACACACCTTGAAGGTGGAGATGGGTGGAAACAAACATGCTATAAAATGCTGTGCCATCTTGAAACTGCAAGTTTCTCACAGACTCTGGTTTTCACTTGTGGTTTGCTCTTTATACAAATGAAAGAAGGAATATCTGTATGCAATGCTGAGGCTTGCAGTGTCTGCATTCAAGATCCAAGGACTTGTTTGCCTGATCATCCCTAAGAGAAGAAGTTCTCTCTTACTCCCCGCTTTGATGTCACAAGTCACATCACTGGATTTAGGAGACAGTCAGTTGAGCTATATGCAGGAAAGGATTATGATGTAAGAACACAAGTGGCTGCTTTGGGCTTCACAGTTTTGGGGACTGCAGTTCTGTGTGACAGGGCTAGGGAGCCTGTTCAGTTTATTGACAACAGTGCTCTCAGCAGAAGTAGCTGCTCCCCAGACCTCTGCAAATTGAAAGGCCAGACTCAGCCATGCTGTTTCTTAAAAGTGACACAGCCACAGGAATGGATTTGTGACAAGATGGCAAAAGAACAAATCCCACCATAAAAGAACAATGAAAGGCCGTAAGGGGGGAAAAATGAATTCCAGAGTGGGCTGATGTGCTTACGCAAGACAATTTACACAATCACAGCATTGTACAAAGAAACAAAGATATGGCCTTGGGGAAACCACTGCCATTTTGTAAGTAATAGTTAAAAAATGCCTGCACTGACTGTACCAAGAAATGCCTGTAGAGGCAGGGGCCCTAATAAGGAGCAGCAGGCAGCACCCCAGTGGGTAAACAAAAAGCCATGGCTCCCTGAGCTAGAGACCGGCCCCTCGTAAACACAAAGGGCTTTATGCAGAGTTGCATGTGCTGGCTGTACCCCCGAGCTGGGCAGCTTCACGCCCATCTTCATGTAAATTCTTCTGGGCTGGACATTTTCTTAGAGATGCAGGAGAACAAGAGGTTTGACAGCAAGAGCTGCCATCCTCACGTTACATTATTGTTTGTGTCTCCGGTGCGTTGGGAGCTCAGCACGCTCAGCTGTGTTTTTAGAACAAGTTCCTCCAGCATGGCTTCTTTGTTCCTGTTCTGCTCCACTCTGCTTGTATTTAGGCTTCCCTTGGCACGGTGGGAAAACTCCACAAGCGTCAGTAAAAATTAGGTTTTGTTTTCGTCTTTTGAGCTAAGAATCTTGCAAATGCTAAAGAGTGCTTCAGCAATCAAATGTTGTGAGAAAAAAGGTGCTTTTGCAGCTAGAACTATAAATTTTTGGTGACTGATTTGGAAATTTAGTAGCTGACATTTAAAACAAGCAGTACCTCCCCAAGATCATCAAAGCAGAGTGCCTGACTGGATGAGGTGGTTTTAAAGTTCTGATCGAGTTTCCAAAATGTTGGAGATGAGGATTTCACATCATGGGAATTCTAGTTTGCTGAGGTGACTTATGTTTGTATAAGCATCGGTTAAGATGTAAGCAAAAAGTTATTTTTTGTAAAGTAATGAATAAAACTTAGGAAAATAATCCATAAGGAAAAAACCAAACTTATCAGGTTTTCTAAAGGAGCCTTCATGTATCAATACTCAGCTTCATAAAACTGCAGTAAGATTTGGTGGCAAAACCCCAATCTAGATGATGTTTTGCTAGTAAATAAGTCAACGTACTATAGATTTCAGAAGCAGAATGACACTTCTGTGGATACCTCAAACACAAGGGAGGAAAGAATTAATGCGAGCAGTTTTAAGTGAAGATTGTCAGGCTGTTATAAAGTAATTGGTGGGAGGTGTTGCTACTCATCTTCTCCCTAGTATTAGATGTGAGACTTCAGTTTAACTGTCAAAGAAAATTCCTAACAGTAAGGTATAGCTGTCAGGTTAGGAAATGGCAGACATGCCACTCTTTCAGCTATTTGCAGTCAGACTGCAGAGAACACTTGAGAATATACAGAGAGAAATGCAGCTGAGGAAATGGCAAGGCTAACTCAACAGGCTGTTCCATTTTGGGCTGTGATTGTTGCTTCCTCCAAGCTTCCAACACTACCCTTCCTCTCCACTCTGCTCAGATTTTCACTCGTAGCTAGAACTGTGTAAATATCTACTACAGTCAAGTAGCTGGACAAGCTGTACAGCCGTGCTTCAGTTTCCAAGTCAGTAGGTTCAGCATCAGAGAGGAGCAAACCATCTTGGCACAGGTGTGCAGGTCAGCTGGGATTTAGGTGTGTGGCACTGTAAAAGGGACCATTACTTTAAAGCTACCTACAGCATTTCAGATAGGTATACTCAGGGATTCTTAGGTGCCTATGCAGTTTTCCAACAGCTCTCAATTTAGCAAGTGTCTAAATTTAAGCCACCACTTTGCCACAGTGTCATCTTCAGCAAAGAATGTGCTGGCACAGTGCACTACGTGACGAAGAGCACTGCTCTCCTGGTGCTTTGATGTCCACTATCATTAGATTCTTCTGTACTAATTGCATATTACTCTCTTTCAAATAGATTTAGCCCAAACTTTGAAAGTGTTTCTTCTCCTCCACCGTGTTTTGGGTTTTTTTTAATAATATGATATTCCTGAATGTGTGTCAGTAAGGTTATGCCAAATTGTTACTAGCCTGCCTGATAAGATACTCCATATTGTACTAGTGACAAATTGTTGTTTTGTCTCACTTTTTGTTTCAGCTGAATGTAAATCTTCTAGGATCAAAGGGCTCTATAATCAGAAAGATGTTATGAAAGAAATGTTTCCATCTCCTCCTGCCACGTGCCTTAAGGCTACAAAAGCAGTTCTCTTTCAACCCTGAAAAGAAATAGCAATAAAAAAGCAAACCATCAATTATAATGTGGAATTGTCTTCAGTGTGAAACTCCATTGCCGAGTCATGTAAAATGGGACAGCAAGAGTGGGAAAACACTGCTTTAGGGAAAGACTGTGCTAATCTAGATGACTGAAGTGTTCTCTGGCAGAATTTCTAGGGGTCTGGGGCACAGCAGACCAGCAGTAAATCCAGGAGGCTGTTGCACCAGCTAAACCATGAAGATGTTGAAACAGATTATGTCCTCTGAAATCAATGTTTTTGGGGGCTGCGATTGTTTGTAATTTTGTAATGAGAATTTCAGGTTTGTGTGTAAACAGCGGGAAAAGTGAACTAAGCAATGTAAACCAGTATTTTACTTACTTTTGAAAACTCTTTTGTAAAACTTGATGTTTACATGAAAGTTAGCACTGTCCTCCTGCCAGAAGATATTGAAAAGGAAGGAAATGAACTGTGCAGTCATTTACACCCCATGAAAAGACATTTGATAGCTTAGAAAGCTATTTTTCTTGGTTTCTTGTTAAGCTTGGTTTCTCTAGTGACTTGTTTCTAATGTAAGCTTGCTGTCTTTATATTCTGGTCATGTACAGAGTCAAGCAAAAGCAGCACTGGGAAAAAAAAAAAAGAGAAAAAGATTAAATTGTAGGGCCAAATCCATTCTAATGTAGCTTCACCACAGTTGGTGGAGTTAAGCCAGGAGATAATTTGTCCCCAAGATTTAGGAGCAACAGAGTATTAAACTGAAGCTTAATAGAGCATTAGAGCTGACAGGAGTAGCAAGAATTTATTTGCAATTAATTTTCACTCAGAATATAAAGAAAAATGGTAAAAGGAAAATTTTCCAAAGCTGTAATGAGCATGCACAACCTCTGTCTTCTCTGAAAAGGAAGCTGGCCTTTCCCATACGTTTCCATAAACATATCTCCCTATAAATATACACTGTTATCTCCTGGGTTTGATCTGCTCACTTGTCCAGTTAGGTCCAGGCAACTGCTAACTTTTAAAGCTGAGTCCTTGCCAAAGCTGTCTGTGCTCTCAAAGTAAAACAAAACAATGCACATCTAAAGAAAAAAAAAAAAAAAAAGTGTGTTGCTGATGAAGACAAGGATAGGAATGACCTACTAGGACAGATGCACACCACATCACATAATAAATACATTGTTACTGCATATGGTATGACATCACAGATGTGCCTGAACACTCTTGATGATTTAGCACCTTTTGCTGTGAGATAAAGCTGTGCCAGATTACGGCAGAAAACAATCCAGGCAGCTGAACTATGAAACGCTTTCACAAAGACCATAAGTAAATAATTTAATAAAGTGTTCTGCTCTTTCCAATATTGCATGTTTGGTTCTAAAGGACAACAGGTGCTCCATGATCAAAGATCTCACATTACAAAGATGTGTAGGACAGAGAAGAAACACTCTGGGGTGGTGGGAGTTGCGTGGGTTTTTTCTCTGATTTTTTTTATTCTGTAGTATCCTATTAAGGGGCTCTTGGTATTTAGCATAATTCTTTTCCACACAATCCAAGCCATTTTCTTTTCTAGAATAAGAATCCAAAAAACTTTTGGTTAAGCCCATTCAAGGCTAGTTGTTAACCTGAAATTCTTCACTTTGATCTGGGCTACGTTATTTCTCTTTTCCAATTCTCTTTGATAATGGCAGAATTCTCAGAGTTTCAGACAAACTTTCCCAGGTTTGAACTCCTATTGAAAACATTCTAGGCCTGCTAAAGTGAATTGGATATATCTAGGTTAAAGACCACTCCAATGATCTCTAAAGGGAGTAATAACTGTACGATCTAGAGATATTTGAGATCAAGTCTAGTACTGCTGGTGGAACTAAAAGTCATCTGAAATCATAGTTTCAACATCTTCTTTTGAAGGTACTAATAATGCAAGGTTTCTAAAACAGTACTAAAAGGTTTGTAAGGATACTTTTTGTGTAAAGAAAATTCATCAGTGCTAAGGGGGCACTATGAAGAGTATTGGTCTCTGCTCCGAGGGTAGATGATATTATGTACCCTTCAGACTGGGTTCACCACCATCTGTCTCGACTTAACACTCTTGCTACAGTGCAGCACCCTTCTATTCCTTTCCAGTTCTGTCCACTGTGAACATGGCTCTGAATGTGTGGAAGGTTTTTTGCTCTTGCTTGGTACAATAATTTGAGAGAAGCACAGACTTTGAGAACACCACCAACAGCATCAGTGAAAGCGACCGCTTTGGTGATTCCATCTGAAGCCCAGCACTAAAGTTCTGCTAAAGTTCACTTAACTGCTGCCCAGACCTGATTCCAGTCCTTAATTCCTCCTTTGCCATGCCGACAGAGATCAAGAACTATGCAGTACTATCTTGTGCTTGTCACAGGAACAAGCAAGAATCAGCTGGTGACTTCACCTGGGGTAATGGTTTAACCACGGCAAGTACCTTTCTTCTACTGATGTGTATGCAACAAACTGAGTTGCTAAGAAAACTCCAGTGTTGTGTTCTTACCCAGTGCAATTTGCAAACTCCAGGAAAGGCTCTAGAAAGACCTAAATGGGAATTAGTTGTCTGCTTCTTGCTCGTTCATTTTCCTCTCCCTTTCCACAAAACTTTGCTAGAAAGAAAACTTAGTTTCACCCTTCCCTTATGCTGGATCATATGGATCACAACAGGATCTTGTTGTACGTCTTGTTTTAATCAAAATAGGCAGTGATAGCACTAGCACACATCCTATTTTTGTCATCTGAGAAACAGCTGTAGCTGAATCAAGAAATAAATTGCAGCCTACATGAAATTTCAATGGTCCAGAGTATGGTTATCACCTGTCCCCAGAACACAGTTCAAGAACACGTGCAATAGTTCCTAACACACATACACGTCTGGGGGGAGATTGATTAGGTGAGGACAGTGCTCTGAGCCACACTGAAGAAAGATTGAAATGCTCAGTTCATCCACCTCCCATTCCCTCCTAGAAAAAAACACAACTCTAGAAAAAAACACAAGGTGTCTTACTACAAATCCCCCAAATTTCAGCTTTTGGTTTTGGCAGGTAGTTGCATGAAAAACAGTGTTTGCAGATAAACAGGTTGAGAGAGAAACAGGCGGGCATGTTGGCACAAATGACCCTGTATTTAGAATAATGCTGCAAATAGCCATAAACAGGTTAGCTAAGAAGCTCACTGGAATAGTGTCACCTGAAAAATTGAGGGGAGGGGCAAGTGTGAGTTTAATTTTTTCTGTGATTGCTATCCATAGTCAAGATCATCCCTCTTGTCAAAGGGGGATGCAGACACCCTCGGTTCGAGTAGAAGCAAAGCTTCCTAGTAAGAGGGCTAGAGAGATCCTTTCCTATTAACCCTTGTGTATTCTACGATTCACTACGCTATATGGAGGATAAACGCTCCAAAGAAGAAAGGGTTGGTATTAACAGTATCATTCACTATTTGTGGGAAGTTGCCTGTCATAGCAGACCTGGTAGAAACTCATGCACAGAATCAGTCTCTGCCCCAGTGAGTTTGTCCTTTAGATGATGACATAGACTGAGGATCAGAAAACAACGCAGGATTACATTTGGGTTGAGGGTATGAGATACATTCTATCAGTATAGAATTAACTCTTGTAGTCTCATTAATAACTACAGTGGCTACATCAAGTCCCCATTCAAGTGAGCCACAACGTTCTGACATCAAGTGGGGAAGTTCTATGGTAAAGTAGACACTGGTGTCAAGGCAGTTTGAAGGTTGGCTTCAAGGAGAGCACATCCTTCCCCTTAATTCCAAGTCATCTCTTTTAAGAATGAGACTCCATTTTATGCTTTCAGTTTCTTCTGGTGAAGAAGGATTAAGCTGTTTGTGAAGCTGCAAGTTTACAGCAGCAAAAGAAAGAGACATCAGCTAAAAAACATTTAAACCCGAAAGTAACAGCTGAACATAGATAAAATATGAGAACATGAATCTTTTAGGCTGTAGCTGAAGATAAACACACTGAGAAAAGTTCATTTTTCCATCAGTATTTTCACATGGCTCTGCCTCCAGGCTTCAGGCAAGACCAGAAGCAAAAGCGCCAAAATATCATGAGAAAAGCTGCTCTTGCAAAATTTCTGGCCTGACCAGAAGTAGGAAAATCTCATGAAACACTGTTCTCATCTGCTTTCCAGCGCTGCTTGGCACGTCCAGGAGGCTAAACCAGGTTCCCCTTGGTTTTGAACCATATTTGAATTCTTCTTTGGTTTCTCATGTCTTTTGTAAACAGTACTCTGTAAACCTGTGGTATGTCAGCTGTGCTGACTTGACACATTGATGCCCAGACCAGGGCAGACCAGCAGTGATGAAGTGTTTTTCAACCTTGTGTAAAAATTATTTATCATTTACTACTAAGCAGAGGTCCTGAGTGTATTGCAGTGGGAGCTGTACAAAATGACAGAAAAATACTTTGGCCAGAAGAGCTGACTCTAGTAGGTAAAATGGGATTTTGCCACAGTTCCTCATGCATAAAACATGGACATACAGTATTGCTAATATCACTAACACAAGCATATATAACTAGCCAGCATCCAACATACCTGGTTTTGAATCTTAGTCCAGATCTTAAACCCCAAGACCATTCTCTGACTTCCAAATTAATGTGGTACACATTACAAGAAGTCTTAATGCAAACAAAAATATCTGAAAAGCATATTGTACAGGAAACTGGCTGGGATTCAGTCTGTTGCCTCACAGTCAGCCTGACTCTGACCATGTATATGTTCTGCTGTTGTGCCTGTGGTAGACAGTAAGCAGAACTGATTTTAAGGTCAATATGCACAACATCTGAGCTTACTGAAAGAGAAAAAAACCCAACTCCCACATTCTGAAACTAGTAAAACTAATGCTGACCTACAGAAGAAAAATATATATTTTTAAAATACATGATTTAGAGAATACATTACTGCAAAGTTGAGTAATGTAACTACCAAAGAAAGGAGAGACAGTTGGGAGAGCTTGCTGACTCAGCAAGGTTCTGTGGAATCAAGTTCTCTAGGAAGTCATCCATTAATTTAGTGTTAGTTGCTAAAAACCATATACTTTTGCTCACTTTAGAAATTGTTATTTTAGTTGCTACAATGTAATTGAAGTAAAAATGTACTTCTCGTTAAACAATCCCCTCACTCCATGAAATAAGCAATATGATTGATTTCAATGAACTACAGGCACATAGTCCAGTTTCTCTTTATATTAATGAAAGGAGACAAAACTCCCATGCTGTTTCCAGCCTATGTTTTACAGTTATGACACGTAGCCAATGGCAACACCCTGCACTGAAGGTCTGGGGACACACACATTTACCAAAGAGGACCTGGCTAGGATTTTGAAAAGTCTGAATTCCCTGGGGAGAATCTGTGGGGTACTGCAGTGCCTCAGGGCAAACTGGTACAGCCAAAGAATATATTTCTGACTGTGCTAGAAAGATGCCCCATGCAAAGTCCATTAGGCAGAACAAACACAGTTCTGTTTTACATGATATGAATGGATTCTAAGGGCACATTACCGCCTTCTTGTTAAAAAAGGATCTTCTTTGTGATTGAAATTCCTGAGCATAGTGCACACTGCAGCTAAACTGGGGAGGGCTGCACACAATCTCTCTGTTGTATTTCTGTCATGAGTGAGGATGTGGTACTGCAGAAGACAATAGCAGATGGGACAGTTCACTCCTCACTGAACAGTGCATGGGATTATTTTTTGACTTACAACGTTTTTAGCAGAATTGAGCAGAATTGAACTGTCTAGGATTTAATACATAAAGCAGTATCAAAGAGCAGCTTCTGGACCAAAAAATTTAGAAGTAGTGCATTATTTGGCCTAAAGATGCTGTGATGCAGAGCTTCACACTGATACAGTACAAAGACAAAGCACTACTAGTGGATGTTTTATGCAAGATGTCATAAGAAAGACCAGAGTCTGTCATAGAAAACCCAACACATTTTAGGAAAGTTTCCAACTTTTATTTTCTGTGTTTATTTTGTATAAAAGCATTACTAGTTGATGTTGTATGCAAGATGTCATAAGAAAGACCAGAGTCTGTCATAGAAAACCCAACACATTTTAGGAAAGTTTCCAACTTTTATTTTCTGTGTTTATTTTGTATAAAAGCATTACTAGTTGATGTTGTATGCAAGATGTCATAAGAAAGACCAGAGTCTGTCATAGAAAACCCAACACATTTTAGGAAGGTTTCCAACTTTTATTTTCTGTATTTATTTTGTATAAAGTAGTTATCTCTTCCACTATTAATAGTAGTTATTAAATAGTAGTTGAGAAAACTCACTTTCTAGTTTCCCCATTCCTGTGGGACCAGGGACCTTTGTGACTGTGTAGAAGAACAATGCCTAGCAGAGTGAATCCAAGACAAATGACCATACTAGAAATGACTAATAGTATTGCTCCACTTTTAGATAAAAGAGGACAGTGGCTACAACTTGTTAAAAGTCAAAAAAAAGTGATTAGATTTTGTTAGCTGACCAATGCATTCCTCAGGGTACCACTACGTTTTTCATTTCATCTAGTGCCTGAGAATTATAACTTTCCTCCAAAGAAGTAACAAATTAAGATTTAACTTTGATTGCAAAATAACAAACCAGTGCCTCCCAGAATTTCTCTTCTCTGTTGGTTAAACCATCCCCAAGTGCTTTAAACACATATTCTCTGAACCACTGGAGTTTTGATTGAGGAATATTTTCCATAGACCCACCACGGTTATCTGCCAGCTGTGCTGGTTTTCTTTCCAGAAGTACCCCATTAACTAAAACTACATGATCACCACTACAACAAATTACTATTTGCTGTATGTTTAACTTCTCTTTCTTTGGTAACCTTCTCCAGAGTGAAACAGTTTTAGTTAAAGGTGAGAAAATGGTAAAGACATAAATACTCTCATAAATGGCTCTAGAAGGAATCACCCCTCTGATACAAGTCTCTCACTGAAATGATGAGCCAAAAGCATGGATGTTCTTACTCTTTTCTAGTGCTTAGCTCCTATCTTGACCAGCTTAAGCCACAGCTCTGAGAATATAAAGTTGAAACACAAATCAATGCTGCATTGATTTAATAGTGAGACAGAAATTAGAACAGTGACAACGACTTGTGCTGGCATTCAGGAACCTTTAGTTTGGGTGATGATGTATAGTTATTCATGTAGAAGGTGTTCAGGATGGATTTGCAGGCCTTAAAAATGAGTTACTGGCCTTAGAGCAAGCCCACAAAGTGTGACTGAAAGTGTAAGAAGCAAATGGGGAGGGAGAAAAAATATTTCAGAGAAACTTCCATCCCAGAATAGCAAAGTGACTAGCACCACAAATTCAAACATCATTGGGCAGTCATGAAAGCCAGTTAAATAACTTTTATCCAAAATTATATGAACAAAAAAAAAGTTCAGAAAATATTTGAGTTTATTTTAAGATTCTATCAGTTTGATAAAACAGAAGCTATATTGTTTCAATACATGGGTTTTTTAAATGTTTTTTATTTTCATCAGCACATAAAAATTGGTGATTTTTCATCAAATATAACTTTGAAGTGCTGTACTAAAATTTTTTTTGCAGAGGTTTTCTAGGATTTTTTATCTAATACTCTTTATAGATAAACATTTAAGAAGGGATATTACCTGCTTGTAATTATACAATATTCCTACAGGGCAAGGGACCATAAGTAGAATTATAATTACACCAATATAAACAATTATACAGATAGGATCAAAGCCAAACATTCAAAGTTAGAAAGGCTTTTATATTTTGGAAAAATATTAGAACAGCACTGACTCTTACTCATAGTGACGACTCAGTAATTCAGTGTCACAAATTTGCCATTCCCTGAATCACCCCATAGCTGAATTGATTGTAACGAGTGTTTTTCTGTATGAAAAGTAGTTTAGGGGTGAGTTGAATCTGAAAATAAAAATTCCTTCTTCTTAATATGTGTATGCTGAAGCAAACCTGTCTTTTGTTTCACTTTGATATTATTACATGAAGATGTGGCCAAAAGGAGGAGCATAGGTAATAAGGAATAATGAAGTCTGTGCAGTGCCTGGGATGTAGTAAATAATGAAGAGGTCAGCTAACTGATACAGTGATCTCAATCACTCCATAAGTGGCACAAGACCATAGTTTTACCAGAGGCAAATGTAAAAATGAAGCTTGTTACTATAAACAGAGGTTTCTTCTCAGGAGAATGATTCAGAATCAGCTAAACTTGGGTTTCCAACATGACGCTATGAAAAAAATTAACCTTTTTCTTCATCACTGATGATCTTGTGCATGACAGCACTGGTTTGATTTTTTTTGTGTGTTTGTTGTTTTTAATCAAGGCTAGTCATTAAAAAGAAAAAGAAAAGCCTACTCTAATTTCGTTCTCTGAGCAATTAGGTCAGCTGTGCAGAAACAAGCAGCAAGTTTACTACTTCCAAGGATCTAAGTGGATAGGAAAATGCTGGGAACAGAGTGTGCATCTGCCACAGGCCAGCTCTGCAGCACTGCCCAGCATCTGAGCCAAGGGGCTTGGTGTCAGCTGAGATGCAGGGATTCAAAACTTGCATCACCAGCCTCGGATTGGAAAGAAACAGACAGGTTTCTAGGGAGTAGCATTGGACAAAAAAAGAAATGTTGGGTTTATGTGGAAATGTATGGAAAAGTACAAGGTACGGTAATTGTCCAAGGAAGTTGCCTTGTCCCCCTCCTGGCAACACAAGATTGGCATAATCATTGTGATTTTGAGTTCTTTCCATCACATGAACATGCCAGCTATATCAAGTCAGAGTGCCAGGCCAACTGATATTCTCAGCCAACAGTATCTTCTGGCTTTTCCTGTTTGATACTGTTTGATACTGGACCAGATAATCCAATATTACAAACATCCTAACAGATGCATCCTAACAGACTTGAACAGAATCATGCTAATTTGTCTTTGAGGGCTGCCCACGTTGGGTCTGCCTGCCTTGACCTTTAAAGCCTAACACACAAAACACTGCTGCAAGTTCAGGAGAGGTGGTGAGGAAAAACCCAGCAAAGATGGAGAAGAAAGAGTGAAGATCTTTAAAATCCTGGTCCTGTAGTTAGATTTAAAATGAAGAACTAATATCAGACTCTCTCACTGCAAACACAAAATCTGCAGTGCAAAGAATATTCTTGGTCAGGAAGCTGACAAAAATACTAAAGCCAGTGCAGATATTCTCACGTAAAGTGGAGTTTTGCTTTAGTTTCTCTTTCTTTCCATTCTCTCTTATTAAATTGGAACAGAGAAAATGGTATTTGAGGCAATCAAGATGTGTACTCTATACCATTGTTTCTGCACATATTAATCCAATGCATTCAGAGATTCATTGCCCCCAGCATGTGAAATGCACTGCCTGCCTCAAGAGAAGAGTCCATGTCAGCTACTTAGATGGGCAATATTCTCTCAATTCATTGACTTGACTTTTTTGGGTTTTCCCCAGAGTGTATTTGAGGGAAAAATAGCTGCTTTTCATAGTCATGATTAGCTGCCATGACTATACCTCTTACTTTCTGCTTTATGGGACTGGTAGGATGGCAGCTTTGAAGGAGCTACTTCCAGAAGTGGAAATTGCATGCTGCAATGCATGCAACCCGAATTCTCTCCATGACAGTGCACTGTGGCATGGAAAGTGCAACTGTTTTAAGCACAGCCAGGGTTTAGGTCCAAGTGATTTCTAACATCCTATGAATGATATATTTTAGCATCCACCTTGTTAGACTTTGCATCTCAGATGACAAAAAGGTGGCCACTCCATCTTCCCTCACAGTGCAAACCTGTTCAGCATGACTAATATTTAATTCAAAAGGCTCCCCAGATTTTGTTTTGTGTAGCTGGTACGTGGCACGGGAGAGATTAAAGAATACAGAGTTAGACAATTTTCACTGGTATCCACTGGCAGAGGAGGTCTGATCCAAAAGGCAATGGGCACAAATTGAAATACCAGAAATTCCCTTTAAATATAAGAAGAGCACTTCTTATGAAGTGAGGGTGACTGAGCACTGACACACCCAAGGGGGTTGTGGTGCCTTTATCCTTGGAGATACTCAACACCTAAGTAGTATTGGGCAGGGGGTTGGATTAGGTGACTCCCCAGACCCCTGCCAGCCTCAGCAGGTTTGTTGGTTTTGTGATTTAATATTCTGGAGTCATGTGGAAGGTCTTCTGTAAAGTACCTGTGTTTTGAAAAGCAACAGGGAGAATAAAAGTGGTATTTAGTATGAAAAGTGCGGGGAGGTTTGCAAACACCAGGGAGCCTTCAGCTTTAGAAGTTTAATATGGATGTGCTGAGCACCTCATTTCTTGATTTATATATGAATGCAAAAGTTAGACTAGATTTTGAAGAGGACTGAGTGCATGACAACTTCTTTTTTAAATACCTACTGATCCTTAGTGGATTTAGTTTTCACCTGTCTTCACTTTTTACAAAAATTTGAGCAAACTATTTCCTGGTCCCATACTTCTGGAAAACTAAAAATGCTATTTTTGTTGTAAAGAACAGTATCATAGGAATTTAGTAACCAGCCATAGTTAAGCAAAAAACCTGAATATCAGAATACTGGTAACCCAACTGCAGGTTGAAACTGTACCAGACTGTTCAGATCCAACTAAAACCAGACTCCCACAATTTGACCATAAATGAAATGAAAACAGAATGTTTTGTTCTATAGGCTAGATGTTTAGTTCTACCTGTGTGAAGTGACAGTACACTAGCAGAAAAGGCTCAGCCTATATGTGGTGGAACACCAGTTCTTCCAGTTCTGTATTCTGTCACATGTTTATCTGATCAGTCCACATAATTTTCTTCAACAGTAAATCAAGGAGTCAGGGAGGGCTTAAAAGAAAAATCAGCTGACAAACGATCTGTCTTCTGGACATGTACAGTATGGTACTTTTTATAGTGTCCAAATTCAGTTATTTATCTCTACCTTAAGCAAGAAGGAATCGGGATTTTTTAGGTTTTCTTGTTTTAAGAATCAATATGGAATAAATCAACTTTACAAGAAGGCAGTGAATATTTACTGCTGGTTATTCAATGCTAGCTAAGTCTGACATGGGGTCCTACTAAAACCTAGTCTGGGCTTTCTCAAGAACTCCAAATTGCTTTTTCACAGATCTGAATCTATACCTTTAACTAGTTATGCCCACTGCACTTTGGTCATGTTCCTTGCTCTAACACAACCACCCCCAAGGTATGTTAAAATATCCAGAGAAGAAACCATTGTGTCTTAACTTGCAAGATGTGTTAAAGAGATAAACAACATCTTTTCTAGAGTGATTAATAAAATGGCAGTGATGAATGACATGACAGCCACTGGAGATTAAAAGAGAAAATGGAAAAAAGGTTGAGTTTGGAAAAGCCAGATAAGGCTTGTTTCTCTGGGAACTGTATACAAGGAATATGAGAGCTGTGCTTTCCATTCCCCATCTGTTTTGGTGTGCTAAATATCCATTCCTCAGCCTTAATTCTCTCACACCAATGGAAGGCACCTTGGAAAGGAGACTGAATGGGTCAAAATATTGATCTTAGATACTCTGGAAAATAAATAAGGGGTTTACCTTCAGCAGCTGGATAAGGAGAGGAATTGATTGGCAAAGAATCTCAAGAATGGAGGTGAGATAAAGAGAAGGTATGACATGATGCAGAACGTGGGGTCAGCAGGGTCAGGCCCTCTGTATGTGCTCCAGTAATTCTGCTGGAGTGAGACAACAGCCTATTTCTGAAGGCTGACCATCCAGAGTTGCTTCTGTCTGTCTGCAGTTCCTACTGAAACAAGCAGGGTTTTTGCACAGAGATTGGAGCTAAAGTCTTTGTTTAAGTAACCTTAGGCTGATGCTGTACAGTGCCCTCTGATTGTTTTTCAACAGCTGGTAGACTTCAGGCAACAGCTGTCTTCTCACTTCTCTCACTTCCCTGGCTCTTATCTCTATAGCTTCTGCTTTTGGCCCTTATCAGACATCAAATGTATCAGAGGCTTGTAACAGAGACAACTATGAGGCAGAAAGAAAAGACATGATAAGCAATGTTTATGAAGAATGATGCCTTCATAAGATACTGTTCTTCCTCATGTAAAAGAATGGCAAAGTCCAAGGGATGGCACTGAGGTGGTTTGCATCCTTCATGAAAGGATCGTTTAGCCTGCCCCTCTCAAGAGCAGTGACTCTGCCACTGGTCCCCACTGTGCTTTCTGTGCACAGTCATCCTGTTGAATCCCTACAACTACCAGAGGAAGTGGTTAAAACAACACAGGCTCTAATGCAAGGTCTGCACACTGGACCCAGCTCTGAACCATCCATCACCACAAGTTATGACCATTGTGAACCACAGCTCAGATAAAAGCAGCTCATGAATAATGAACAGCTTGATAACCTGGGCCAAACACATAGTAGTGAATGTATATTTTGAAGGGCCTGTAGTTACAGAGCAGTTCCCTTTGCAGGAGGCACACATTTCAATAGCTCTGTTCAGTCTGACAGCACAGAGCTCTGGAGCCTGTGCAGATGCTAAATTACGACTGAGCAGCATCCATGACTAACTGTGCCCTTTGACAGCTGCAAGATTTACCTCTATCATAATAGGTCTAATCACAGTGTTCCACAGAAAAGAATGCAATGCTGAAAGATGTGAAGCTGTGGCATTTAAAAACCCTAAATCTACCGATTACATCTCAACAAGTAGGGTTACAGGACTTTTCCAGCAGAAGTAGCCTGGTCAGTGGCCTGCAGCAGAGGCACAACATGCCCAGGTCTGCAAGCACCACGGTCAGACAGATCTGGGAGAGGTGGAGCCATTGAGAGGAGGCCACTTCTGTCGACTGCTCTGCTTTCAGTCACAAAGGAAACTTCCTGCAGCAAAACAGCACTTTGTGACTTGGCTGAAGTCAAATATAGTTGAAATGAGGAAAGCTTGCAATGCTTCACATGTGCCTACGGGAAGATGCCTCTGAGTCAAAACAAGCGCTGATGCATCCTACTGCTATTGCAAGGACAGAAGACACCACTTTTAATTATTAGTTATTAATGAATTATTTCATTATTCAGTAATTTTTCAGTAGTAGCAATGACTTTGGAATGTACTAGATCTGTTTAGGGCTCAGAGTAACTGATAACATAATCACTCAATTTCTTGTCACTTTTGGACCAAGAATCTTGACTTCTATCAATTTTACCTTCAAACCATCCCCCTGCTGCCCTCTGCTCTCTGAACACACACTGAAATCTAAAGTTTCAGACATTCTAGGAATCTTTCCTGATTCTTTTTTTTCCATTCTCTGAGAAACCTGATCCACCACAAGGGTGGGAGAGCTTATTGTTTTTTCGTCTGACATCTGGATTTCATTAGCAGACTCATGCGTGCTGAATCAGGAATGGCAGCTCAGAAGAGAGCAGATGAGAGTTAAAATCACATTAATGTTAAAAAAATGCCCCCTTCTCTTCTCCAACTTTGCAAACAAACATAACATGTGAGTCATGTTGTGAGCTCAGCACAAGCACAACAGCCATATTAGCTGCACCCACTAATATTGGATATGTTCTACTTCAAGCACCTATAGAGGAGAGCATTGTATTATTTACTTATATATGTCAGTAAATAAAAAGACCCCAATCGAACCTTTCCAGTAGTTTCACGTTAATACATCTACTTTGTAGGTTTGTCGTGTCTCCTACCTTTTATTTAAATAAATTCAATAGAGTGTGAAAGGAAATAATTTATCACAAACCAACCATAAAATTACAGTTAAGACTTGCTGCTTAGGAGACGTCTGTAAACAACAACAAGAGAGATCACTTCTTAAAAAGTTTAACAGGAGTGTTAGCAGTGGCTGAACAGTCTGACTGTTATTAATAAGCATAGCTTTCACTGCACAACAGCAGAAATAGTAATAGGAGCAGTAACTCTGTCAGTGCTGTGCATGGTGCTATGCCAACAACCTCTGGGTGACTGAAAGAGCTCATCTGATTTGCTAAGGCTGATAGTTCCTGGCATACAATATCCACCTTTACAATCTGCTTTACCCTTCTTCTCCCTCCCAGTGCAAGACTTCTGGCTCCCAGACCTCGAGTGCCATGCTATCTAGTCAGACAGCCCTGTCTTCTACGGCTCTAAGAAAATGAGGAGACTCTAAGTAACATTTGTGCCTGGGTCACACAGAGAAAGATGGATTACCAAGAAGCTTTGGTCATGTTTTAGAAGATCAGATGAGTCTAGGATAAGGAATCTAGCAAAATTACAAAATGGTAAAGAGCTGAGAGGGCAGTGTGATTACAGATACTGGAGAAAAGTGAAAGAAAAAAAGCTGGAGAAAAATATAGAAGTCAGGCTTTGGACACTCCGCTGCAAGTCACCTCAAGAAAACTTCATATAGCATTGAGACAGGTCTCTAACCACTCTTGAGGGCTTCACCTGCATATTTGAGGACCATAGGACATCACATAGGATACAACTGTGTGATATACTCAAATTAGCTAAAAATTGAGAAAAAACGTGAGTCACTAATGCAAAAATGACTAGCATGCAGTAAAACCACAGTATGGTTGGTTTCATATGAGTAACAACACTCTGTGCTACCTCAGGAGATATGGATAGCACCTCTCCTGAGGAAGGTACATGCCTGTGGCAGGTGATATGCAGATAAATATGTTTTTCCCATCACACACCTCAGGACAGGGATGAGGGCCTTTATTTATACAATTAATTATTTTCAAGGAAACTGGACAATTCATGGGCTTGGTTTGATTTTCCTCTTCCTCATGTTTTGTGCAAACACTTTGACCACTGGCAAATGCAGCACAAAAGCCACTGCAACCATTTTGGTGGTTGTACATAAAGGGTCCAGAGAATCTGGCCTTGGGACAGCCGACATAACAGGAGGATTTTTTCATGACTTTTGAGAAAACTTGAGAAGACAGCAGTGAGGTTTGTCTTTTTATTCTAATCTATTAAATCTCCTTAACTAGAGTTTACAGAAGTCTGTTTTAAGTAGCAGAACTCCAACTTGCTATAGAAGAAATAGAAAAAAGAGGAAATAAAAATGCAGATCTGAAATTACTAGTATTACATTTGTTTTTTAAAACTATTAAAATCAAAGCCACCTTTCTGCTTAAATGATGAATCTCCTTTGACCTTCTAGGAAAGCCACCTTGTTTGCCATTTATTTGAAAGAAGCCTTTCTCTTCCCCATTTTTTGCTCTTCTAATTTTTTCAACTGTGTAATCAGGAGTTTGGGAATAAAGAAAACATAACTTCAATATAAAATCATCTCAGAAACTATCTCTGCTCTCATGAAGCATTCTGAGGGTGTCCTTTCCTTAAATTTTAAGACTGCCAGGGCAGTGTTTGGGAGGGCTGGGTGCTCTTGGCTGCCAGGTGCTGTGGGCAGCCTGGCTCAGGTGCAAGTGTTCATTTGCCTGGTTCCTTGCAGAGTTTTAACTGTAGCTGCACACCTGCACTGTGGTTTAAAATTAGAAATGGACTTGAAACCACTATTTTGTATGTGAAACCTCTGAGCCTGGGAAATTTTCAGGGTTACTCTCAACTCATTTCCAAGACTGTAGCTTGAGACTGTGTCGAAGTTGAAATGTGTTATTCCTCTCCAATATGAAAAAATAAGTATTTACAGGGCTCAATAATGCAGAAGATCTTAGAAAGTGCTGCTCTACTCCTATGCCCATTCTGCACAGTCAGGGAATGAGTCAGAAACAAAGAGTAGCAAGGTGTTTTTTTTGTGGAAAATCAGTCAGGAATCTGAGGATAAACTAGTTATCAAGATTATGTCATTTCCAAAATGTCTGCTGTTGCTGCTAAAATCCCCAAATGTTTCAACTTAAGTGCCTGTATATGGGCTTTACTGCTTTAGCTAATAAATTGGCACTGACCAGGCTCTGAAATAAAAGGCTTATTCTTTGTTTTCTCTAATTACTATACAAACATTTTAACTTTCCTGCCAAATGAAGGACATTTGGGGAAAAAAAAGGTCTTAACCCTTTTTTCTTTTTTTAATTTTTTTTTTTGTCTTAAAAAATGCTTCTACAAACCTGCAAAACACCTCTTTAAATAACAATGTCCTATCAGTAACATGACTGATAAATTATAGTATAAAATAGAAAATGTTAAGGAATGAAGTTTACATGAAGTTTGCCCCAAGCCTCAGGTCTATGAAGGTGACATTCCCTGTATCAGCAGAGCACAGTCTTGTGATCCTGCTCCATGCAGTGCTGCCTCCTCTCCTGCCTCTGTCAGGCAGTCTGAAGGATATCTGCAATCCCACCAGGCACAGATGACAACAGTTACCTGAGAAACTCTGCTCACATCTCATGGCAGACCTTTCTATAGCCATGTAAGGAGACACATCCAACCACATAAGGCTCCTTCTACATTTACTGGCACAAGCCAGCACTGGAATACCACCAGTATTTGTGCTATACAAATGGAATAGGGATTAACTTCCATTTAGTATCTTAATTTCTTGAGGGAAGTGATACAATGGGGGGACAGGCAGGACTGCCTGGTACCTGCTGGCAGCAGGAAAATGAGAGAGTGCCCCAGGTTGGATTTGTGCCCTGACAATGTAGTGACTGTCCTGGGACAAGCAGGAAAGCAAGGAGGGGCTGAGCTGCCCCTGTTGGCTGTTCCAGCAGAAACTGCTGATCTGCCTTCAGCCATTTGTTCACTGCTTTTGCTCTTTGCCAGCTTCCTCCTCTGGGCAGTAACTTAAAAGGAAAAGGGAGGGAGAGACACAGCAGTTCCCAGCCCTGACAGTCACTTTCTCCTCAACATTTCCCATTTGAGGAGCATTTCCCATTTCCATGACACCATCCCAGCCTCTGCTCAGACTTTGAAGGCCTTCAGCAATAGGGCAACTGGTTTATCAGAAACCATATTTTCATTTTTGAGAAACAGGGAAACAAGGTTCTATTAAAACTGCGAAAGGGACTTGAAATATTTATACATTTGGCAGATGTGAAAATTTCTGGAATTTCAAACCAGAAACACCAAGATATAAATGTTCATTTGGGGTAAATTAAGCTTTGGAAATATTTCTGAACAAATTCTTGCAAAATAAATTCAAGCCATTGCAAAGTGAAAAGCTTCCACTTCAGGTGTTTGCTTCAACTTTTGCTTTTTCAGCTGAACAACTTGTTGAAACATATTTTCCTAGTGAAAATTCCTTCGGAAAAAAAAAGGTTTTCCTTTTGGAAAAATAAAAAGATATTTGATTCATTTTTTAAATGTAGATTAAATGAAGCTACCTTTTTACAGAAAGTGTTTGTGCATGGACATTTTGACAGGAGGCAAGTTTAGGGGAGCTTTTTTCTGTATTTGATGTCGTAATGAATGCCTGTGTACTTCTACTTTTGTTTTAGCAGTATTGTATTTTGCAAGAGTATTTTATTTAAAAGCACAGTGAGGAAAGCTTATGGTAGATATTAGAGCTGGGAGACAGAGATATTGAAGAACAGTGATTTTTATTGCAGAGCATGAAAATTTAGTTAATTTTCATAAATCACCCTGCAATTAAATTTGATGGGGGCACTGGGAAGTCACCAAGTCCAACCTCCTGCTCAAAGAAGGACCAACACTGAGTTCAGGTCAGGTTTATTCTGATTATATCCAGTCAGATCTTGAATGCTTCCAAGCATGAATAGAAATTCCACAACCTATATGTGACACTAAACCAAAATACTTCTATGAAGTGAGAAAAAATGCTTCACTTAATTTTCCATTATTCACCTCTTATCAATGTGAATGAGAAATTGATAAACTGCTGTGGTTTGACCTGGTAGTTCTCTCATTACCTTATCTATAAATCAGCTTGTGGAGGGCTGGAAACCAGACCTCACCTTCTCCCTCAAGAGGAATGCTCTCAGTACTAATTTCAAAGCTAAACACCTAATTATGGTTTATCAGGAGTTTTACTGCAAACTAAGCAAATACTGAATTGTTAGTGAACAGAGTTCATATTTAGACCAGTGCAATAGCTATGTCCAGTCTACTTCAAAGGAATTTATAAAAGTCTCTCAGTGACTTGCACAGGATTTGGCTCTGGTTTATTGTGCACGGGTTTTAAATATAAATTATGCATGTTAAGATAGTGAATTGTAATTTTAGCATGCAGATATGCAATAACAGAAACACAAGGCTGGGAGGTGCTTTGGGACGTTCTCCTCACTTGTTCCTGGACAGGATCACCAGTGCAAATCTTGATTTATGTTTACCTACACTGTTTTGAAAGCCCTCCAATGATCAAGAGCACTCTATCTCAAGGCCTCTCAGTCAGAGCAGCTTAGCTGAAGTCCAGTACTGGACCCATTAGCTGTGGCTATGGAAAACAAACTGTGCCCTTCATGTCAGGCTTTCTACATATTTGCAAATTTTTAATGTGACTTTTTGTGGGAACAAACAACACTGGTTCTTCAGCCTCTCAACACTGGGGTCATGTTTCAGAGACCCCAAACTGCTTTTTTTCATGTTTGGGGTCATGTTTCAGAGACTCCAAACTGATTTTTCTCCTCTCCACTTTACCCTGAATTTTTGTGCCCAACCTGGAACCAGATGAAGCTTTATCAGTGCTGAAATTTATTTAGTCTAAATGCTGGGTATCCTTATGGTTCTGCATTTAAACAGCACTCTTTTCCTGAAATCCACCTTGTTGCTAGTTGCCAGTTGGCTTGAAATTATCTAGATAGTGAATATCCAAATGAGATTCAAAGGAGAATAAAAAGTAGTTGGAAAACCTCAGTGAAATGAAATCCCATTGTGTGGTGGGTGCTCCTACACCTGTCCCACAGCCCTGTATTGGTAACTACCACACAGCACCTGGCACTCCACTCCAAGGCCGCTGCAAAGACCAAGCAAGCGTTGCTCTCTGGAGTATTTGCCTTTATCACCTCTGTTTGCATTGCCTTTCCCACAGGGATAAACCCCCCATTTGAACTGGAGTTGGTATAGAAAGCCTGAACCACAGTAATAATGGCTTAGTCATGGCCCTGGAGGAGGAGCTTGGCTTTGGCTGGACTTCCAGACTTTTGGGAATGTAACGTCAAGCAGTGTGCTAGACAGGAAAGGGGCACAGACACAGTTTACTAGATATTTTCTGGTTTCTTTTTCACTATCCAACTGTTCTTACTTTGGTATGTTAGGGTTCAGTATCTTCCTTTCAAGCACACCGCTTATCAAAACACTGGACATAAATGCCACACACTACAGACACAGCTTTAAAACAAGAACTTTGGGAACATGCTCCCAAAACAGGGCTCTGCAGACCCCCTCTGCTCATGTACAGCTGTCTGAGTTATTTGCCTCTGATAAATGGTTTGAATCCATGACATGCACAGCTTATCAAGAATTTCCAAAACGGTGCACAATGGGTATTCTTTGATCTTTCAGACTCTTAAACAGCTTACATTTTCAGAGGTAAGATGGATGTGACCAATTTATAGCCCACTATACTTTGGTTACAAGATTTCTGCAAGTCTTCATAATAAAAGTTGAAATTATCTGAAAAAATATATCCAGCTAATCTCAGAAATGCTGAGAAAATTTGGCAGAGCTAAGTTCAAGCAGATGAGAACAAAAAATAACAGTCTGCAATAAATTTTGTAGTATATTTAATATCATGGAGTTGTTAAAGTGGGTCCATGTGATTAAAAAAAAAATAAAACTTCTTAGACAAGTCTAAATCATCTACAATAGTTTAATGCAGGTTCCCAATGAAAAAATAAGAATAAATGAAATTAACATGTTGTGTATAAAGAGGACTCCAGAGCCTCACATTCCTCCAGTATCTTGTAATGTGGAATTTTAGTATGTGCATAAGTATTTGCAGAATGAACACCTAAAAGTGGCAGTTTCTTATAGAACTATATGCAGGTGAAGAAATGTGCACTATATAAAATGGAGTGTGTACCTAAATGTATTTCAAAGCTAGAGAATGAAGGTGCTAGACATAGAGCCTTTTTTTCTGGAGTGCCACAGATAGTTTGAAAACAACTACATATAGCAGAGATTTAACACCTTTCTCCTCCTTGTTTTACAGGCTGACAGGTTCTGTCTCAGCACTGATCTTACACGAGTGCTACTGCACCAGATATAAGTGTAGCTGCTGTTTTCTTTTATTATGTGTCCCATATTTTCATCTTTACCTCTGCAAGAAGAACACTCATTTTGGTGATTCAAATATTGCTTTATTGATATCAAGGATACTTCAGTAACTCTCTAGGCTGACAGAATTGGAGCACAAATAGGAGAGGCCTGTACAGCACCAGATTAAATGCCACCAAGTATACTTTCATTGAAAACTATTGTGGAACCTGAAAAATGGAGCCCATACTGGATATCATATTCCTTCAAGAATGGGGAGATTAACCTCTCATCCTGTAACTGAGTAACAATAATGATATTTGACTCAGTTCAATTGAGAAAAAAAAGACACATTTACTTAGAGGCTGTCACACAATATCCAAAACCCTACTATGAAATGAAAAATGTGGCAACTACCAAAAACATGTTAGGATTTTCTAAGGTCTGTGATCTCCATTAATTCCATGGCTCTTTGAAATATCACTTTAACTTTAAAAGGAAGATAAATTCCAAGAAGTTTCTGTTTGTTTTTAAAAAATTAAGATTTCTGAGCTAAAAATCAGAAAGTTATTTTTTTCCACCTTTGTAGAGATGCTAGTTTGTTCCTCATTGCCATCTTAGTCAGCTTTTGTTACCTAGAGAAATCACAGCTGTGAATTCCTTGGATGTTATGCACCTTTGAGACCCTTGCACAACCATAAGGCACAAGACAAATCAGATGGATGTTTGAGGCAGGAGTTGCTCCAACCTTGCAGCCAAGTGGCTGCTGCTGAGGCAGCTCTGTCTCTGAGCACAGGGAGGGACAGCTTCAGGGCAGCCTGATCCGGCAGACCAAGCCATGGACTCAGAAGAAAGGACTAAACTCAGCTTGACGCTGATTCCTTCCACATCCTGCATGAAACCACAAAAGCAAATCTAGGCAAACTCAAGCAGCCACAGCAATTACCTACTGCTCCCATTGACTTGAATTTGTGTTCTCAAGGCACTTCAGTGTTATGGGATCTGCTTCAAAGCTCACTGTTGGCAGTGGAGAGACTCCCACTGTTGGCCACACTACTATGGGCCATGCCATGCATTTCAGCCACAGATTGAAACATGCAGTGCAAAAAGAGACTAATAGATTCCCATTACACATATCTTTGCAGCAGTATGTCTGTACTTCTGTGAGCATGCACATGGCATTTTCCTCTGTAAGTACAATGTAAAATTGGGAAACACACCGTGCAACATTTCTCTGTCTCCCAGAAACTGGCATAAACAGTGGCAGTGCATGGGAATTTGACTGCAGTACAGTGATATTTGCCCATTTTATCTCCCCACCACATCACCATGAGGTAAGGGTTCCTTGCCTGTGCAGAAGTTTATAGGAATTCTCAGAAAGGTTTTCTCAATGAGCTTGGCACTGGCACAGTATTTGAATACAGTTAGGACAGAGACACCAGAAGATGGAACTGGTGCTTGGCAGAAACACCAGACAGAGCAGTTTGAAAATTCTGAATACAGAGGTGCTTTGCTGGAGCTCCAAGCTTGGACTTCTCTTGCTGCTTATTAAATTAAGAACTGGAATGACATAGGCAACAAATGAGGTCCAGGATTTCTGTATTTACTTTCCCAAGCAGATTTTTGAAATATGGCAAAGATTCAATCACTCAGCAACACCTTAGAATGTGAACTAGTTGCTTTATTTACAAATGTCCACATAGACTGTATCTAACACCAAACCCCATTATTCTATACTTTTTGTATATTAAACTTATACGATAGGTCTGAGTTTAGGTTGATGAAATCATGGAGGAGTAGACATGTCAATAACATTCTTACAATTTAAAGGAGCAAGATTCATTTTAATAGGCTACACTTGGTACAAAGGAACTCACTGTTCATATTTTATAGGATTTAAAAATAAAGATATAGTGATAATGGGTGAAAAGAGACAATGTAACTTTTTTTAAAAGCTCTTCTAATAATTTCTACACCTGCTATATAAAAAAATATCATAAAGGATCATATATCTTTAACATTACTTGCCCAGAACTCTTTTTTTTTTTTTTTTGGCCTGGTAAGGGGAAAAAAACCCCTGTGGCCACAAGGCTTAGGTACAGTATCTTCAGGTACACAAATAAGTATACAAAGTTTTGACAAGATCTATATACATATATATATTTATATATCATGCAATCAACCACTAGTAAACCAGATAGGAAAAGTACTCTCATTCCTTACCTTCCTTGCTATTTAAAGAGAAAGATCTTGTTTATTTTTATGGCACTGTCAATGATAATTTAAGAGCAGTGCTATATTAAGAATACTGCTTTTAACCTTTATTCTGTACACATTTTTCAATTCATTCAAGTTAATGAGAATTCTGTATGTGCAAGAACATCACAGAGGTATGAGTAAGATGCTATTGTCTAAGCCACCGAAACTCACAAATTAGTTTTGGAAACAAAAGGTATGCTATAAAGATGATACTAAAGATAAGTGCTGGTTTTTTATAGACATAATTATTGCAACAAACAGCTTTTTGTAAATGTAGGCAAATTGGAAATGATGAATCACAATTATAATGTTGCTCTTATTTCTGGTAGTTTCTTAAACAGAAAACACTTTCTGTCACTATGTATGACACAAACTACATGGTAAAATAATAGAAGTCTGCTGAATCCCATTTCAATTTTCAAACAGTTAGTTGTGGACACAATATTAGACAAATTAGATACCTCAGGTACTTCAATACTAAAGCTGGCAATTTTTGTTTATAAATTTTTAACCTCCTGGAACATAATAATCATTTAAGATATAAATCTGAACTGATACATGCATTTTTACATCAACTTTTACAACAACAGAAAAAGAACTAATCTTTTCAGTGGTAGTAACAGGCAGAATTAAGGGAGGATATGAAGTCCTAAAATTGTTACACAATTTCTTTGCTATGCAGAAAAAACTTCATAAAACACCTCGTTTCAAAATATGTTTCTTATTAGGCAGTTTCATAAAAACAAACGAAAAATACTGTATGATTTCCTGATATGCATTTTGTCTAGTTCAGATTAGTTTATCTCTTTACTCTGTCCAGGTTTAAGTACTTTAAAAACACACAGGTACAGCCCTTTTTTGGGTAGGATTTGCTAAACAACTTTTATTTTTGACAGCACTAGCAAAACTAAGCATCAAAACCTAAGATATAAAGCAGTGCATGTAATGTTCAAATTAAGAAATCAGTTATTGTCAAAAGTGGTGGTGACAAATGAGGACTTTATGACAATCCTGCCATTGGTGCTCCTTTCTTGTGCATAATGTTTTCAAGGTTTTGAACATAACTTGTGTACACAGGGTCGTCCTCTTTAGAACTGTCCTCAAACTCAGATAACATGAGGAAAGTGTGTATGTTTCTGTGAATGCTTAACTCTGTTTTTTCTCAAGAAAGCACTTGCTGATTAAACCAAAAAGCACTTGCCTGTGTTAGCAGAAATCTCCAGTTAAGCAGAATCAATTTTGTATTACCTGTCCCTTAAGGAACATAAACAGAAACGTGCACACAACCTTCAGCAGAAGGCACTGACAAGCTCTGCTCTGGGATGCCACAGGAACATGTAGCTGTGCACGTGCAAGGAGAGGAAAAGCACAAGGGAACACGAGAAGGACAGGGGAATAGAGGGTCTGTATACTTTTTGTGAAGAAACTGAGAAAACCTGGCTTGGTTAGTCCTACAGAATGAATGCTGAGAGAGGATATGATGGAATGCTGAGAGAGGATATGATTGCAGTCTATTAATACATCCTGAGATAAACACCAGGGAGGGATAAGAGCTATTTCAGCGGAGGACAATGTTGGCAGGAGAACAAATGACTCTAAAGTGGCCATGAGTTACACTCATCCTAGAAATTGGAAAATTTCTAGTTAGGAAGAGACTGAGGTTCTGGAGCAGCTTCCCACACCAGCAGTAACAAGGGCAAAGCACTGAAATGCTTCCCAAGTAAAACCTGATCAGTTTTCAAAAGGAGCTATGTGATATGGCTGCTGTGGTGAGAGAGCAGATGTTTCCCTGTCCTGCGTTCCTTTACTCATTCCTCCCAAACTCACAGCATAGTCACAGAATATGCCAGTAGGAAGTCTTTCCACTTCCTGGTTCACAGAGAAATTGAAGACTTTACAAATGAAATCGGAAAAAAAAATTACACAGGATGTGCAATTTAAGAGAATTAATCTTCCTACACAGTCCTTAATTGTTCAGTTCTCCTGGATTTCTGTGTGTGTGTCTTCAATTTTCACTAACATGTTTAATCCCTAGTGCCTCAAACCATAAAAATACCTATGAAATAAACAATGCATTACTACACATTCACTTGGGACCATCTGTGTGAGCTGCAGCTTGCACACACTGATTGTCAAGAGACCTGTTGCATTAATTTGGTTTCTCATACAGCACAAAAAAGCACAACCATCCACCCCAGTCCAGCAGTTTCTCACTCTGCCACATATTTACTATTTGGAGTTTCAATCCTCTTGTTAAGTAATGTATGCTAGTACATGGTTCTGTCTTTATATCCTTCTGTACCATGCTAAATTAAGTAGATTAAGCACTGAAATATATAAACCAGAATACTTTTTGATCTCCTAGCAAAGACAATTTCATCGTTTTTTCCTAAAGAAAATTCTTACTCAACCTAGATGGAAACAAGAAAACAAGTAAAAAATATTTTCAAGTACCACACCCAAGACTGCAAACATACTTTAATTCCAGAATTTTCATTAGAATTAATGAAATATATACAGTGAAAATGATAAAGTTAGTCTATGCATAACAGCAAGAGGAATACACTCAAAGCTCATCTGATGTTAGACTTGATTTCATGCTGACCTTTCTCTTCTGGCAGATGTTTTTCTGCCTGTATTTTGGTTTATAAATGACTGACATCCTCCATAGCAAATTAACTGTAGCTAATTTTATGCAAAATAGTTCTACTGAAAGTCACACAATAAGAGGCTAGGAGGTTAAAGTCATAATGAAGTGGATGCTGGTAATGTCCACATCTGTGTTTTTAGAGTATTGGCAGCATTTTAATATCCTTGGGACTTTACATAGGATGTTGTTGAAATTGTGAAAGTTTAAGCCAGCAACACAACTGCATCGAGCGGAAACTTGGGAAAATTAAGAAATCTGTGCTTGGGAGCCTCAGGAAAAAGAAAGAAATCATAGATTGGTGAGTAGTTTTAGTACACACTGGTTTATATCTCTTCTTGAAGGAAATAAATATTGCCAGTTTTGCCACCACAGAAAAGTTCTAGGAGTCAAAGACCACCACATTTTGCAAAGTACAGCAAACCTCTTCTCTGTAGGACAAAAAAGATTTTGCACCCAAAATACCCGGAGCCTGTGCAACTGCAACACTGATTCAAAGTTCTCTTTGAATAGAACAATTTCTTCTCCTTAGCATATGTAACTTGTTATATTAAGTGCCATTGCCAAACTGGCTACACAGAGTGCTGCCTGAGAGAAAATTACAGAGTAGCCATTTTTAAAGTTACCAGAATCTACTTAGCCCTGTGCCTAGATTAATGTCTTCTGTAATACTTAAAAGGCAAATGAAATAGTGGACTTCATCTATCAGCATTGTGATAGAGAATAGATTAAAAGAATACATGGCTAGCTTGGCACTTTGTCAAGATATTTCTTCAGTGTTACTCACTCTAAAGTATTTCAGCCAAATTCTGTGTTGCTAAATCAAGGAATGAAGAAAATCTTGATACAGATTTTTTCAGAATATTAGATATTACATACCTGGGGGCAGTCTTTGATGTAGTGTCCCTTGTTAAAGCAGAGATGGCACAGGTAGTTAGGAGGTGGCCTCTTGCTGGGTTTTCTGGCTTCTGAAGAAAGGGACAGGTCAGAGAAATGCTCGGTGAGGGAGCTTAACCCATCCACAATGTTATTAAGTGAGCCATAGGGTGATGCACTCTTGTAGAGACTGCTGCTCAGAGCCTGCAAAAGAAAACAAATAAGCCACATGCAACACAGTACTGTATTAAAGATTGTTCTGAGGGAGATCTGAATAGGGGATAGATAAAAATAGCAGGGGGAGAAAAGTGATTCTTTTTTCTTAGGAACATGGCTGCATATTTGAGGGGAGCAATATACAGGCTATTAATAAAGAGGTTTCATGATGGCAGTGCCATAGATCTGGTCACCCCCCTGTGGAGGAAACTATTGACCTTGCCATGGTTCTCTTAGTCCAACCTTTCCACTAAGCAATGATTGCTTTTCTTGTGTTTGAACATAATGCATTCACAGTACAGTTAGATTATGCAGGCAAAAAGCTGAAAGAACAACTCACAAAACAGAACCCTTTTGTGTCCTAAACTACTTACGCAAACAATACTGAAGTCAGGGAAAGGAAAAGAATGCCAAGAAAAATGCAAAGTAACTTCCAATTTCCAATCTGGTTAATCAGACAGTCAACACAGAGTCCCATGTTCAAATAATAACAAGAAGCATTGAGATCTACATCTGGTTTGGATTTTCTAAGGGAGAACCTGCTGTGATTTAAACATTTCCTGATAAATGGTAAATACCTAAGTTTTGTACTTCACCTCAATAGGATCTTCACTCTCTCAATCTGCAAATCAAAATCAGTAGCTCCTAATTTGTTATTCAGTAGTATTAGAACAGCAGGAAACCCATCAACACCTAAATAGGTATTCTCCCTAATGGAGATAACAAGGATTAATTCACTTTAACCGCTTAAGGTCCAAAAGAAACTGCATAGTGGAGTTCAAAAAGAAAATTAAAACTCTTTAAAAAATTAACATTATAATGAATCACTATAGAAGGAGGACCAACTACTGAGTGTCCTTTCCATCCTCACATGAATGGGACACATTTCACATGGTGTTTCCACCTTAGGTCTGCAATGCTATGCTCATATAATTCTCCTGGTATCAGAGAATTACTGCTGGCTTATGGTCAAGTGAGGTAAGAAGAGGTCCAAGCTGTGCCTCTGTGCTTTAATTCTACTGAACTCAAATATTTCAATGGGGTCTTTATATGTATTTTCGTATGTTTATACGTGTTATATATATGTATTGAAGACATGCACTGAAATGGATTTAGAGTTTGTGAAATAAATCTGAAATTGAAATTAAATAATTTCAGAGATTTCAAACATTCAGGGTGCCTGCACAGTGAGTGTTCTCTGGGTGACAGTTGCATACCAAAAAATCATATTAAAGCTCTAGGCACAAGTACCTGGGTGAGACCCAACTATCCCTGAATTCCATCCCACCACAGATGGTGTACACTGTACAGAAAAATTCAGCCTAACCTGCTTCACCCACTTGCACTGTAGTAAAACACAGCATTCTGAACTCCCCTGATCCCTCTGGCACAGCTGAAACTGGTGCACAGCAGCAGCATCAATTCAAGAGGTCCCAGAGTGGAATCTGATCTCACAGGCGACTTCACGTATGTCCTGGGACTAAAACATCCTGGGTAGCACAGTTCTGTGCTCTGCAAGATGATGTGGCTGAGAGGAGAATCAGCTACTTGGTTTCAGGGGTTAAAGCCACAGATTCTAAAAGGAAGAGGTATGTCAAAAACGAATAAAAAGATTTTAGCTGCTTTAGCCATCAAGCAACCAAAGCTACCTCCAATGGTCACTGGGATTTATTTCTAGGATTTATTGGATGATATTGGAATGAAAAATTCTTGGCATCAAATTTTGAAAAGGAAGGGGAAGTGCTGTGGATGCCAAAATAGTATTAATTAAGAGTCTTCAAGAAGTTCTTGTTTCCCTAGGAGCCACTTTCTCTTATATATGCTTGGAAAAATAGAAAATCTTTCCTTTTAAGAGATCCTCTTGCCAAGAGATTCTTAAAGTACTTCACCTGCATTACACCCACTACTAACTTTACAAATTCCTTATTATCTGATTTTATAGAAGGGTGAAAGTACGGACACAGAGTGTGTGAAGTTGCAAAATCTTTTATCTGTTGCCAAAATCTGGAATATCTTTTGGGGATGTAGAACCTCCCCATTAGGAGGTTGCTATTTTTGCCCCCAGGGCCAACTCAGTAACAAACCAAAACACATCTCTCTGCTGCCTACAGTGGGCTTTGAATTGGACACATGGCATGCAGTGATGATTGTTTTCTTCCCTACAAATCCTTTACACTCAGCTATTGCCCTCATTACAAGGGAGCAATTCAGAACCACAGCTGGGTCTTATGTAGCAACTCGTCCACCAGCCCTTCCTGGCAGGTTTCAGGTCAATACTGATAAACAAGGTGGCTCACTCTGGCAGCAAATCTGCACAAACATTTGTTTCAACGGTGGCAGCCAGAAGCTGTGTCAGAGGCTAGGATCCCATCAGACTATGGGCTGCACTGACACTAAACCTTAGTGTCACCTCAGCAGCCACCAATGGTTCTGTGGCCAAAGAGTGGCACAGGGCTCTAAAAGTGACCACCTGGTTCAGCTGGCAGGGCACTTGTGCAATGCATGTCACAACTGGACACGGCAAAACATTCATTCCACACACGGCACCGTGAAACATTTCCCTATAATCATCTTGAGGCCCAGTGTTAAAAAAGGAAGAAACAAATATAACATCCCAGAACATGACAGTAAAAGAGAAGATGGACCTTGCTGATGTCACTGGTACTTTAAAGAACAATGCATTCCTCTGGAAAATGCCTAGACAGTCCCAAGGTGCAGCCCATCCCTCTGGGTATAGTCAGGCAAACCCATATAGCAGTTCCTGCCAATCTGACCTGGAAAATGGTCTTAAAGCTGTTTGACTCCAAGTCAATGTGAAAAACACATCAATCTGGCACTTGAAAGCTGCTATAAAGAGCACCAGCACAAATGGTGCTACATCCTGTTTCTAGCTCTGGAAATCTCTAGTTCTTCAGAAAGAGATGCGGAAATAAGCCTTTCCCAAAAGCCAAGTTATGCAATAAGGGTGGTAATGGCGAAAGTTCATCCTGGCCCCTGGAATCAAATAGTGAAAGCTTAGGGCTTGTAATGAATGTGATGAAATGGTGATTGATTCCATTTTGTCATTGTAAAAGACAAGGGGTGAATGAATATTGCTGAGATACATAAAACAGTTTTGGTTTGGGTTTGGTTTTTTTTTTCTTTCTGGGGCACTCAATTGGGCAGAACAGCAATTCAGCCCTTACTAAGTGTTTGCACTGCTGCAAAGAGGATTTTTAAAAAGGGTTTTGAATAAAAACTTTGAATTAGCTTCACACCAAAAGGGGATGTCCAGAGGGGTGATTAGGGTGCCAGGGAGAGTGTTGATGGCCTCAGACAGAAAACAGAGAGGAAGAAAAATGCATTCTGACTCACTCTGGTCTCAAGTGTATTAGTACTCATCTGGGAGGTGGCAGGGAGACTACTCCTCTCATGAATTCCACCAAAAGCATTGACTGCTCTGTGTTCACAATACAACACTACCAAAGCCAACCTATTTCTTTAAATGGCAGACAATACTACCTCTCAAATAGTCTCATTTTGAGCTAGAACAGGAGAAAAGGGATCTGGCAGTGAAAGGGTTAGTGCTCTTGAGGAGCCAGAAAGACCACACTGCATGTCCTAATTACAAGGCTCATCAGCCCAGCTGCAATGAATTCAGGATTTCCTTATCTTGCCATACTGGGGGGATGGGGAACCTGGTGGTAAAACTTAGAAACTGCCTTGGTGGGAGGTTCGAGCTGATAATGTAGTTTTGTCTGTTTGTTTGTTTTTTCCTTCCTATGAAACTTGTTGCTTTAACTGAATGTGAACCAAACTGCAAATCGTGTGTTGTATTTTCCAAAGGTAACCTCTCTGCTGAGTAGACCTTAAAACTGTATCTTTTGGTGGTGTTGGGAAGCAAAGTTCCCTTTGTTATTTGTTTGCTCAGTATTTCCAGTTAAAGGGCACGTAATCTGTAAGGCTGTAGTGTGGCTCTTTGTGAAAGAGGTAGTTATTGTCTTCTACAGCTTCCTCACTCTGATTTCCAGTTGGGTAACGTACGTGAGTGACTCAAGAGTTCCAGTATCTAATTCACCTCTAAAGTACTCCTAGTTACATGAATGATTGGCTAATGCTCTTAATTCCCTTGGCTGGGTCCTTGCCTTTCAGAAACATCTTTTGGGATAGATGTGTCAAGAGGTAGAAAAAGCAACCTCAAAACTGGCTTTATCTCTTCAGTTTCTTTTTTAAGAGTGGTATAACGTTGAGAATAAAGACAACTGTTGTGAATATGCAATGAAACATTGAAGCAAATAAGAAGCAAGTCTTACTTTCCAAATTTCCCTTTGGTAAATGTACAGCTACTGCTTTACCTATAAAAGTATTTTTTTAACAGGGACCAGAAAGCACAGAGAGCACAAGAGCCTCTCAATTATGACATGTATGTCTGAACATCTATCAGACCAGTTGTTATCAATAAGCAATGGCAACTTGTTTATGTGGGAATGGTATCTTCTTATTAGGCATGGACTGGAAAAGTAGAGGCATATCTGGAAAAACCAGTTTCTGCCCCAAGTTGAGTATGTTGTTGCTGGACCCTTAAGGCAGTGATAAAGATGAAAATATCCACTAATTACATAAAGCTAGGATGACTTGTGCTGGTTGATGGTGGCTGTATCTGGCCAGTGCATCTATTTGATGCTCCAGGACTCAGTATGATTTGTGCTTATGGTTCTCTCCACATCTGTAGTAATTGCACATACTGAAGTGAGGTCCTGTAGCACTTCAACCTAGTCCAGTCATTAATGCTTCCACAGCATGAAATAGTCTATAACTGAAAAGAGATGAGCAAAGAATTTTTGATGACTTATTTTTGCATTAGTCTGCTGCTGACCTAATGAAGCCGTCTTAATGGACAGAGTTAAATTTAAGTCAACAGACACCATGGCTGTTTGAAATTTTTAGGAAAATGGAGCTGGATTGCCCTGTCATGAGTATGGAAAAAGTAAGGTTTTCATACACTGTAAATTGTAAATCTTTTCCAGCCTGTATGACAGTAACCAGAATAGCCATGCTAATCATCAGCTTTGCACCGAAATATCAGAAGGTGCTCAAGTTATCAGCTTGGATTTTCACAAAGATAAGAACTGAGTGATCCCCTGCTGTGTTGTGGATAAAACAGTAGGACAGACAAGTAATTGCCCTCGCTCAGTTGCTACTTTCATGGTGGAGGAGATGGAAATCAGAGCTATCAAACAGTATTTCAGTGGCTTGTATGTGTAACATACAAAACTTAACACAAAGGCCCATTGCTGTCTTATTTGCTACTGTCCTAAGGGTTGTTTTTGATGTGGGCTTTATCCACGGGGCCATGCAGTATGTGTGAAAGCACAACAGTTGCACCAGAAGACAACCATGTTTGGAGAAGAGCACTTAAAATCTGTGACTTCTCTGTGATTCAGCTCTTCTCAAGTGGTTAAAACAGTTCCCAAAGAACTGTTTTTGTCCCCAAAGAAAACATCCAATGCAGAACCACAGAACAGAATCATGGAATTGTTTAGATTTGAAATGACCTTTAAGATCACATCAATGTTTACGGCCAACCCCAAAGCCTTCTGAAAACAGAGGGATAAAATGAAAATACTGTAATAAATTTAGTTGTATTAGTTTGAGCCAGAAGAAATAGAGAAGTTTAATTACCAAGGCTGAACTGGAAAACCTCAAAAACTGCTCCTGTATGGCTTGTGTCTGCTTAGCTCCTCTGATCAATTGGATACTTTTACAAAAAAACAGCTTAAGAGTTTGCTTAGTAACATTTTATCATTGGAAAACTGAAAGCCAAGCTCATCACTCAGTGAAGAAAATGTTTGCCTGGAGCAAGGAAAAAAAAAAAAAAAAGACTCGGGTTTCCGTTTCCTTCTGAAGTCTACTTTTAAGTCAGCTGTCAAAAAAATCTGGTCTTTGGCCTGACTTGTAGTAAAATCTGAATTACTCAAGTTCTCATATAAAACCACAGATAAATGTAGATTAGCCAAGTAAACCTTAATGCATTCCTGGCTAGTTAGACTAGCCAAGTATACCTTAATTCATCCTTCTTTTCTGGGGGGTTTTAGACAAATACATATTTATGTTAAACTGCTAACACTAATGTCTACTTCTAAATATTTTCAGAGATGGCTCTAGGCCTTTCCTTCTGCAGAAACAGTGCCTTAAGGAGACAGTTACAAATGCAGTGTGACCCGCCAGTGGTTGTGAAGTGAGTCATTGAAGGGCTATAAATTTCTAATCCAGCATACAGATCTGTCTAATCTAGATATTCCAAATCTGACAGCTCAGCTGGCTGTGGCTTCTCAGGTTGTAATTGCTGAGATTGCAGAACAGCAAGTGGATGCAACACACTCTTCTGTGCATGACTGGTGTGTATCTTCAACCACAGCAAGGCTGGAGAGCAACATATACCACCACCTTGCCTTGCTTTAGATCTGCTGATCTTTAATGCTTGCATCCAAAGCTTTCAACAAGTTTCTCAGATCTTAAAAAAGTCCAAAAGTCCTGCTCTCTGTACTGTATAGTGGTAAAGTTATGCTGGCAGCTCAGGATTTGCTCAGGAACCATCTCCAGGCTTGCTGGAGCTCAGGTAGGCCTTTTGGCTTTCTCCTGGTAGTATGATCCTCCTTATTTCAGCCTCAGGGAAGGGTTTGCCGTGTATATCAGCAAGGACACTCCTTTTACACAATGTACAGGCACCTTACAAAAGGCCTTTAAAGGCAGATGTGGGAGAGGACAGATTTGCTCTGGTCAGAGGCATGCAGTCTTGAAGGAACTTTCTAAATCTTGCACCAATTTTTGCAGGGTCCCTTTTCATCTGCTGAATGCCAACACCTGCCCACTTCTGTTAAAAAGAAGCTATAACACATGAGCACTGTATTAGGGACAAGGGAGACCATTCACATTGCAAATGACTTTAACACATCCCTCAGGAGCCCTGGATTCCCAGGCTGTCCCCTGCCTGTCTGCAGCCGGGTGTCCCCAACTGTCAACATCCCTGACCTTTGGGGAGAGGCTTCAGGTAGTGCCCCTGCCAGGCCCCCAAACCAGCTCCTTTTGGTTGAGACGAGGTTCTCCAGCGAGGATGAGGTTATGGCATGAAGCGAGGGGAGAAACGGATGGACGTGTTTTGATCCCTGCACTTTCTGTTAACATCTCTGCTTCCTGCAGGAAATCTTGTCTCACTCTGACCTGCAGTCTGAAAAACAAGAGTCGGGTTTCCTCTCATTTGGTAGGTCTTTTGACACTCCAAATGCAAGAAAAATAACACCCGGAAATAGATATGTGCCTGTTCAGGGCACACTTAGGAAAGCGTTTGCCTCCTGTGCGGCTCTTGCGCGATGAAAGGTTTTGCTGAGAAATGTCCATTTTGGGTTAAACAGAACTCTAAGTCTGAGACAGTTTTGTTTATATCATTTACATTCAGTAATGCCTTCTTGGCACAGAAACTCCTGCGATGGCTGCCAAAGTTTAGAAGAGGCAAAGCTAAGGTCGCTGTCAGAGGTAGAAACAATACATCATCTGCCCAGAGCGGGCCCCTCGCAATGCGCTGAGGGCCTCAGTTCCTGCACTCACGGCAAGACAAAAACTCTTATTAAATTGAATATAGTGAGGAAAATAAATTATTTCTGTGTACTAAATGACAGGCTGGAATTTCATCTTGTGACTCCAGCTTTTAGATAATTTTATCTACATTTAAAGCTACCCTCTTAATCAACTGGGATACAGCACAGCTTGAAGTGTTATATCAGCAAGCAAACCTAAAACATCACAATCTGCTTCAGATAAATTATAAAATAACAACTGAAAAATCTGGTTTCAGAGTAGATTTGAGGCTTTTTCTTTTCTTCCCATGCTGTGACTGTTAGAGGCATGAATCTATTATTCTACTGGTTTCAGTTGCAATGTATTTTGGAGAAAGATGATTATATAAGAAAACCTCTGTATTTCAAGGATCACTGATGCTCAAACTCTCTTAAAAATTCTTCCTAGTCCTCCATTTTCAGGGTGCAATGACTGTACAACAGGTCCTTTGCTTTCCTTTCAACCACAGGTTGCCCTAATGACTACTTACAAAATAGTTGCCTAGCAGGCTCCCTTTAGTGTGAAGAAATATAGGCTACAACTCCCCTGCAAAAATCACTGAGATACCTGGAACTCCTTGAAGCAAGAGAAATCTGTGAGAGCAGGCTGATCCTCTAAAGTGTTTGCTTGGTTGGCAGTCAGCTGGATGAGAGGTAAATACAGGCTTCCAGGTACCTACAATCCTTCTATGTAGGGTATTGCACTTGTGTTCAGTGGAAAGAGACACCAAATCTTGCCACATGCAGGGAGTACATGTGGGTGGCCAGTTAATATAGCAGGAATTTATCTCTACTTTGCATATGAGCTCAAGTCCTGGATCATGAGGGCATTTGCTAATCTTCAAACTAAATTTGTTGAAACACAAAATGCATTTCTTAAGAAACAGATTTGGAAGACCAGGCAGCAGTTCTCCCATCAGCAACAGTTGAAAGAGCTAAGAAAATGGGTCTACATGAGGCTCCTTAAAACTCCTCTCAGTCAAAGTATTGGACTTTTTACTCTTTGCTTACACCAAAATATATGACAGAAAGTAAGGGACTAGGCTTGTGATATGTTTAAAACTTAAAACCCACCAAAACTCCCCACAGCTGTACTGGCCAATGAGGGACACGGAGAAAGCCCAGGACTTGTAACCCTGCATTTATTCTCCTTTCTTCAAGTGAATCTGTTTATAATTTTAGGTTCTACTGTTAGTAGATCACAAATTGTTTGCTATGGTTCTGAGAATAAGAACTGACCTGCAGGAAAAATGAAGTGATCCAAATTCTTACACTTATGAAATACTGTCTCTCTGAATTATGTCAGCATTACTGTAATATTTGAATAGCTTAGTAAAATTTAATTAGTTGCTTTGATCTATTATAATTACTCTGGAATCCACACAGAACACCTAAGTAAACCATGAGGAAAAGACTTACATTCTCTCCATTTAATTCAATCATTTCATTGTGGCTTTCTAAAAGAGGAAGAGCAATGCCAGAGGGTAGCAAAATGGGCATCAGGCCACTGGCAATTCTTCTGGGGAAAAGAAACTGGGGAGAGGTACAGGTATTGATTGTGACATTCCATTTTCTGAATAGATTAATGAAAGGTGATACCCAATATCATTTTTTGGTAGCATTAGTATATATGCATCTAATTTGGGTCACAGGATACAGTTGCTTTTGTTTCTATGCAAATACATATTATCAGAATTGTATGATTTGGCTTTGTAATATCTGTGCCTGCACCCTTTGGCAACTGCACTGTGTCATTATTTTTCATGCTTCTTAACGCAGCATGGAAAAGATTCTCTGGTCTTAGATTTGAATTTCACTTAAATTGTGTTTCAAAGTCCTTTTATAGTGCACTTAAACTCTGATCTAAAAAACTTTCCTTGGTGTTAATCCTCACCTAGCATGTCTCAATAAAATGCAATCTTTTCTTCTAGTAACAGGACCATCCCTACAAGTTGTTTGTTTTCTATCTTGTACAAATAAACAAAATCCTCCAAACAAGGCAACAAAACCAAAAAGGCCTGGGTGGGGAGATGAGGGGGATTGGCTTTGGGATAAAAGCAGTTTAGTATACATCTTGGTTATAATTCATTCCATAGACTTCACAAATTAATACATTGGTTCAAGTCAGACTCAGTTGTCTGATCATTTGTGCAGTTCACTGGAGAAGGATCTTCCTTTTCTGCCCTGAATAACTGAGTCTGTGTCTGCAGAGCAAAAGAGGAGTGGATGAAAAATCATTACCCAACACAGTTACATCACCCCTTTGTTTGGGTGCTTTGGCATGGAAGACACTGTAAACGCATAAAATAACTGTAAATGAAAGCTCTGTGTGTAAAATATAACAGGAATTCTACATACTTTTGACCTCCAATTATAGGCTGGTGTGTTTTTCTTTTCTTTATACTGCCTAACACATTTTTTTCAAGATGTGAATGTATTTGTGAGGCAGAAAAGGCATGCCAGTGCTTCTCTCAATGAGGAGTTTGCATAGATACAAAATCCCAAGTGATTTAAAAGAATTGGCAGTGATTTTCAGCTGATCAGGAATAATAAATATAATTAGTCTGTCTTCTATTACTTGATTTTTATTTTTCTTTTCAAGCTATCAAAAATAAATCAATAATGAAGCAGAAAGTGCATATTCTTCTTCTTGAAGACTTGATTTACTTTCAGCAATCAACATTTTAGTTCTTGCCAGCTTTCCAAGCATGGTTTTGATTGTGATGTGAAAGCAAGTAGCTGCAGATTACTGTGGTGGGTAATACTTTCACTGTAAATAAATTAAAGCCCAGGTGTAAGTCATGTTTGAATTAAAGGTGCAGGTAAGGCAGGTGTGCTGCAGAGCTGCAGCAGCATCTGCTGAGGGCAGGGGCAGTTTGTGGGGAAGGACACAACACAAGAGGCTCTGGCTATTGGTGTAAATTCAACACATTTTCTTCTTACTTCTGGGAACTTCCTGCTGTTCTTAGGTAAGGAAGCCAGAGTAAAAGCAACATAATTGTATTTAGAACACTTTCTTTGTGCGTTTCTTGCTGCAATCAAATTGCTATTAGGTGATTCAGCCTAGGTGTCAAGAGTAAGAAGAGTATCTGCTACATGCAGTACTGTCCACTTACAAAAACACACACTTAATCCTGGACAATAGAGAAGCCTAAAGCCATACCTAGGTGATACAAATGGAAGAGTGTAATTTGGATAATAATTTGAGTTTCACACTTTTTATGCAAGATACAGATCTTGTTTTCAGACTCCACTTCCTATAGTACATTCACACATGGGGTTTTTATTTCTTTGGCAAACGTGAGTGTTTTCCAAAGACTACAGAAGCAGAAAAGCAGGAGGCCATGGCTGCAGAGATAAGAACAGGCAGCAAAAGAGGATGCTTATCAACATAAACCCCCGAATTTTTGCATTTTAAAGCATATGTCCAATTGGAATCAGGAATAGAATAGTTGTTAGGTCAAATACTTGTTAGCTCAAATCTAAGATTTGGAGCTCAGTGTACAAGTGGCTGTGAAAGCTGCACTTTGTGTGCTGAGGCAGCATCATCAAGAGGGCTCTGGAGCTGGCTGTGTTGGGAGGACAGAGGCTGGTGTTGCCAAGAACTCAAAGTGCATGTTGTCCTCCGATTAGCATAAGATATTCAGCTCCCTGGAATCTCTTAGGAGGACTGATGTGAGAATTGACATTTAACTTCCTGAAAAGCGTTTTGGAATTAATTGTCTGGCACTTTAAGTAGCCACAAAACATGAGTGTAAAATCATCCTGAGGCAGAGAGCACGAGTTCCTGCAACACAGGAATTGCTATGCTAGTGCCCAATAAAGTTCGAAAAAGGTTAAGGGCACTCCAATGTTGGTACTTACACAAAGAATATTGAGAAAAAATTAAAACTGGGAAATAAATTGAATAATAACCATTATTAAAGGACACGTTCAGGCAGTGTAGACTGTGCTACTCTGTCAGTCTGTGGCTGAGAAAGCAAGAAGTCCTCACTTGAGTGCCTAGCACATTAAATACCCTGTGGATCAAAACCACGCTATGTGTTAGAGTAACTAATAATGTTACACAAAATCAAACAAATTGGACTTGTTTTAGAACATATGGCAACTTCTGCTAACCTGCATCTCTGTTGAGTTTGCCTTCAGACCATACTGGTTGTGAGCAGCCTCTCCAAAGGCATTTTCTTCTCTCTTTTAAATCTTTTAATCATGGCTGTTCTCAAAGATATTGTATTTAATTTTGGGGGCCAATGGCCTGATCTGGTGTAGCAGTCCTTGTATTCTTATGATACTAAGAGAATGGACATGTTTTTTAATCTTATAATTATCCTGCAAATTATTTCATCTAGGCCTAATAACAGATCTTGGTCAAGTCTAGTTGTGTACCTCCCCAACTCTATTAAAGACAGATGGACAAGTTCATCTGAAAAAATCTATTTTCTGTAGAACTGCCAATTTCCTTCCCTATATTTTTGTTCTTGCAGAGTCTCATCAGTTTTTGCTGTTATCTTATAAATGTCACTGTCTTCTTTGGGAAGTTACCTAATCTATCCCATTGCTTTAGACCTGCTTCTGTTTCACAGGGACGTGAATGTTATTTTCTGCAGCACACTGTAAACTTTAACTCCACACATTCTTCTTTCCAAGCACGTGTTCCATGCTTTACTGTACCAAGCTGAACTGGCTGCGGTGCTCTCATTCCCAGTTAGTTCCCCTCTTGCCTATAAAGACTGGATCTGTAAGTCTCAAAGTCAGAAACATGAAAATGGTGATTATTTTCTCATCTAGTAAGTGCAGTTATTTGTGCTTAAATAAAATCTGTTTTAGATCCAGAAAGTGGCTGCCATAGAGGCTTCTAGAAAGAATTTTGCTGTTGAAAGACACAGAGTACAGAAAAAAGTTTATTATATTATGATAATTTCTAGTTACTGCTTGCTGTCTTTTCTTGACCAAAGACATCACTGACCTTGTAGGATGCCTCCCGTTAGTGTAGAAAAATATCCTATGAGTCTCTTGCCCCTTACTCTAGGTTTTTCAATTATACCCCTCAATGACAAAGCCACAGATACCTGGCTGTGTCTCAGCAGCGTTAAATTTCATGTAACCAGCCTCACAACAAAGCCTCAAATACTTGGCTCTGATGGATGCTGTTGTAATGAGGGTGGAGCTCAGTTCAATGGCCAATTTATTGCATCCTAATGGTCTAACATGCTTTTATTTCATATCTAGGACAACAAATGCTGCCATAAAGTTTGGTTTAAAGCAGGTCTGTTTTGCAAAATGAGTCTTGCATACAGAACAAAATGTTCATTGTTGCTTTACTGTTTAAACCTTTATTATTGCTTTTTTTTTCTTGGTACAATGGGCTTTTATGCACCAAACAGCTGTGTTCATCATGTTTATTTAGAAGGCATCCATTGTAGTAGAAAAAGTCTGGAGGACAAAAATCTTGAAGTACAAGACTACTCTGTGGGTGCTGGCACTTTTATTTTTTTCTGTCCTTTGGTCAGTATGCGAGTCACATACACAGGCACTGCCATGCAGACTTGCAAACCCTGCATAATAGCAACTTTTCACAAGTGCTGTCTCTTATTCCAAGTGTTCTTCTCCAGAAATTTTCAATTGCAAGGCAACATACAGGACACACAACTATTTTACACCCTATGATCCTATCATTTCTCAATCTGTTGCTATTTTGGACCCTCATTAGGTCACTTTCCAAATATTGTGTACAGCTATGTGTCAATCATTGTCACAGCTCGGCTCCAGGCTAAGCCAACCCAGGACAAAACCATGAGGGGAAAAAAAAATGCCAACCAAAGCAAGCACTGTGTAGAAAACAGTCAACAGTTTAACTGTGGAAAGCTATGTGTTGTTCCAAAGATAGCATAAGCCCACTTGCTGCAAAAACAGCATACAGTACTAATGCTCTCCAAAATAATTTTCTGCGGTTGAAATGTGTAGTGTATACCCAATGGCATCTGCAAATAAACAGATGTTAGAATCTCAAGAATTAAGAGCATGACATTGTCGGAAACTCTTGGGTGACTCCTGCCAAAAAGCAGTCTAGTTTCCAGTTTCTGGAAAGAACAGAGCATCTAACATATCGACAGAACTTCTTTTGAGCAACAGCATCTCTAGCACCTTCTAAACCCTTGAATGAAAGCTGCTGTATAAGCAGGCAGTGTTAGCCTGGGAAATTAAAGAGTTCCCTACTTCCTTCAGGGTATATCCAGCAGGGCAGATGCATTCCCATGCCATAGGAGATAGCTGTGCTCCTTTCTCTCTTTTCAGGTTACCATGTACTAAGACATAGTTCAGGTAAATACTGGAATTATAGATGTGTCTCCATCAGCCACATAGCCAGTGCTATCATCACAGGCTGGAAAATGAATGGCAACAAACTAACATGCTTTATCTTTTAAAAATAATAAAATATCTGTACAGAATGAAATGGCTTCTTATTTCCTGAATGGCAAGTGCTCTTGGCTCTACAGAGCTGGCATTCTCAGTTGCTGCTGCTGTTCATGTGCCTCAGGAAACTGTAATGAGGTTTAAAACACCAGAATAAAGTCACAGCTTGTGGATGATAGGAATCCACACAGAAGGTGATTTCGGGGATCTGAAAACAGCACAGCTGGGGGGAGGCTGCACAGGGACTGACTGCTTTAGCTGGGGCAGAGACAGGGGCCTGAGGAAGGCCTGGCATAGCAGGGAAATTATTTTCCAGAAGAAAGAAAAAAGGTTAGAGGGGAAAAAATGGAAAGAACCATGAGCCAAGTGGAAAGGGAGTGTGACAAAAGGATTAGCCCCTACTTGCACAGAGTATAGCAGAAGCCGAAAATGAACTCGGGGAACTGTCAGGAAGAGAAAACTGTTTCTCAGAGACTGTTTCAAAGGCTTCCTGAATGCAGACTCCAGTTACTTGTTTCTTCCTTTTTCTCCCAAAAAATAAAAGACCTGCTGTGAGCAGAATGCATCCCAACTTCAACAAACACAGGCCTGAAGAGAGTCCCAATCTGGAATACATGCTGGCTGAACTCCTGGAGTCTTGCTGCTACATGGGTACCATAAAGCTTGTAAGCCAAGCAGGAAGGGGCAAAACCTACAATTTGTTATCAACAGGTACATAGCTAATAAATTGCACTGCCTGCTAATCTTTTTGGAATTTCAATGTGTTTGTTAGGTCTATATGTTGTTAAATTGCCTATGTCATGTCATGCTTAATAAGACTTAATCAGACTGAATGGGTTTCGATCTACATACTCTCAAAAATAGTGCCTATTTTGAGACTAGATGAGCTTTGTTAAATTCTTAAAGGATAAAGAATTTCTAATTAAAGGAAAATGTGTCTATATAACTCTGGCTCTCAACTGTCAGCAGATCTATTATGAGAGTAGTTGGGGAATTTGGTTTTAATTAATAACTCCCTAACTTTTCTGACAGAACAGAAGGGTGTATTTTGACTGAGAATAAATTTTAAGTCGATGTTTAACATAAAAGGCGCTGGAAGGACTTTGAGATGTCATTCTGTGGGAAGTGCCAGCGCAGGTTGGGATGTATAGTCCATCCGACCATATCAAACACAGCCGCCGCTGAATGCCTCCGGCTAGAGTCCCACAGTAGGGTGCCAAACTGTAGCTGCATCTTTTCTGGAGAGGCTGGGAGCTGTGGTGTGTGAGGTGCCACCTTGCAGTATCTCCACACATGTGAAATCCCTCCAATGCAGAAGTGCTTGACCTCAACAACTTCCTGTGACAGGGAGTTCCACAGCGAATTGTCTTTGCATACCCCAGTTTTTTAGCTTCCTTCCTTTTGGTTACATTTAGTCTTGTTTTGTGTTATGAAACGTGCACAAAACTTTTTTCGCTGTTTTTATCACGTTCCTGTTTGTATCTCTTCCTTTCAAATAGTGCCTGCCTTTGATCTCTATAAGCCATATGTATTCTTGTATCAAGCTTTTAAAGTTAACAC
>VWYP01022886.1:19983-36676 GCA_013400435.1 Pycnonotus jocosus | reverse complement strand
TGTCGATGGTTGACAACAAGCTCATCTTTCCCCCCGGCTCTGCCGGCGCGGCTGGCCCCGCTGTGCCGGTCCCCCCTTCCCCGCGCTCCGGCAGTGCCGCTCTCCCGTCCCTGCCGGGGCGCTTCCTCCTGGCCGCCCGGAGGAGAGGACGGGCCGGGGGCTCTCTGCCGCGCNGAGCGCGGCCCGAGGAGCGTGTGCGGCCCCGGGAGCGTGTGCGGCCGAGCTCCCCGCGCTCTGCCCGCGGCTCTCCCTGCGCTCTGCCCGCCGCTGTCCCCGCACCGCTGGCCGCTCCCCAGCCTGGGTCGCGCCGGCTCCCTCGCTCGCTCCCCGGCCTTCCTTTTCCTCCTTCCTGAAGATTTTTGTGCCAAACACGCGCAAAGCCCTCCCGAGGGCTCCTCGCTGGGCCTTTTTGGGCTTGTTTTTAACTCGACAAACTTCTCTCGGCTCTTGTCAGCCCGCCCTCTCTTTTTGCTCTCATTTCTGTTTCTTGCTGGTGCTGGGAGTTCGTTGCAATCTGAGGTTCCTTCTCGTTCAGTCTGTCAGAGCTCCAGGTTTACGAAGCCCTGCGCGGGCGCTGAGGTTGTGCCAAGCCGTGCAGAGTTAGGCTTTTCCAAATAAGGCAGGCAAGCGGCGCGATGCTCCCTTTGAAATCCATCTAGGTAGCCCTGGCGTGGGCTCCTGGGGAGCCTGGCTGTGGTGGGATACCCGGGAGTTAAAGCTGAGTAGGCCTTTTAAGGAGTCGGTAGCACAAAAGAGGATGATGAATGATTCCTGTTTTAGGAAGGAGCCTGAGTGGGTAAGCTGGTAATTACAGTTCATAAACTCTTCCCTGCTGCCTGCCCTGCGATGCGGGGAACAGGGCAGCTATTTCTTGCTTTGGTACAAACATCATAGTAATCAAACTAGGAGTTTTCAAACAAGCTCCCAGGAGGTAAATTAAAAACTTGATCGTAGCTCCTTGTGCTCTTTGCTGAGTGACAAAAAGGTAAAAATTAATGTGTCTTCCCAGTATGATTTTGGAAAAAAAAAAAACCAAACCCTTCCTTACTTTGATGTTTCAAAGATTTTTTTGTTGTTGTTATCTAAGTTGGCATCTTGGTTTGCTGTAATAATCCATATGTCTCTGCCAAGACAGGAGAAAAGTTGCTTTCTGAAAAGGCATGGTTACAAGCAACAGAAAATGAGGGTCAGTGTACACACAGTAGAAAATGGTGCTCAATTGTCAGTGGCAAGCACCGAAAATAGATGCATTCAACTTTTGAGAGCTGCTAGTTCGGGCAGCAGAGCTATCTGCTAGCAGAAATTGAAATCCAGGTGAAGATTCTAACTTTCCACTTTCCAGGACTGCAAGGTCAAGCTTAGAACAGCTGAATCAAACTGAATTCCTTTAGAGAGTTGGGGTTTTTTGGTTTGTTTTGGGGTTTTTTAGTGACAAACTCCTTGCAGCACGAATGCAGTTCACTCTTTTGTACACTTTCTTGTTTTAGAAGCCCTTTGGAGCACATCTAAACATGTGTGCATCAGCATGGGAAGGAACAAACTTCTACCAGTGTAAACTTTACCAGTCTTACTTTATACTCTGTCCACAACAGAGATCATAACAGAAGAATTCAATCAATTTGCATCACATACTCAAACAGTTACATAGTGTTTTGAAGAAGGAAAAGGTGGATGAGATTTAGTGACTTAATAAATAGTGGAGAAAGATTTTCTATGATTTGCTCATAAATGAAGAAAAAACCCCAAGAAACAGATATCACATCTGAGGAACTTGCCTTTCTGGCAGATGGCATTTAAACAGTCAAGATACGGTAGAGAGTCTAGAAGGGGGAACTAGGCTGAAGCTGCTTGTTTTGTTGTTGTGGAGTTGTTTGGATTTTTTTTTTTTTTTGTAGGCATGCTAATTCCTTCCTTAAAGACAATTTCTATTCTTATCACTTCCCTCTTTTACTTGCTAAGTTAAATACATGTATTTTTATTTGGTAGCCCCACTGTTCACTCTGTTTAGTAAGATGCTGTGAAGGAAATGGGAATTCTGAACAGGCAGAAAAGATAATAGGGGTCTTGAAGCAATAGAGGTCAAAAGCAGAGATCAAAATAAAGAGTGGTCAAGGTGAAGCAATGTTTTGGATGAAGAGTTTTTTGTATTCTTGATACTTTTTCCCCCCTAAATTGAACATAGCTCTCATTTCTGTGGTTGGATTGCTTTATTTAGATAACACAGTAGAGACTGCTGTGGGGTAAGTGAAGGTGGAGTTAGGGTGCAATTATTGCAGCAGCTGCATTCATGAATGCAGCAACTCCTTACGATGTGAGGGGCACCGTGCACTCCACCAGATGCATTTGAGCACTGAGAGCTTTTGGCTGTCACTGCCCCTTGACAGCAGCTCTGGTGGCTTCTAGGAGCCATGCAGAGGAATGAGTAAATTGAATAGATGCTTTGTTTGGCATATCAGGAAAGGGAAAGGCTGCAAATTGCATGCATAATGAGGAGTTTAACTAAAAAGCATCCACTCTGAGGTTCGTTGTTGTCCTGGTCTCCTGTGCAGATTCTTCTGGAAAACAGTTTCAGGCAGTTCCTTCCCATTTCTGGATTTAGTACTGCTCTTAGCTTAGTGAAATGCTGCTGCCACACTTGTTACGGTCCACTTAAGTTCCAGACAGCATTTTTTGTCATTGGAAGTCCACTCTTCACCTCTGGGAGTCATAAATAAGTGAGGAGAAGATGGATACAAATGGTCTGTTCAGCAGAGACAGTAAAGGAAAAGGTGCTAAGGTCAATTGCATTTATACTTCTCAGAAATATTGAGACAAAAGTGCCCAACAAGGTAGTCTGATGGCTTTGAAATATCTTCCAGACATGCACAATATCTTCCTATTGATTATTTTGGGCTGGAGTATAAGTGACACCAACTACATATATTTTACATCAGCCTTTTGTTGCCAAAACATCTATGAATCCTCTTGGTTTTATTTATGACTACCGTCAATAAAGTAAAAAACCAACTGGAACTTTAACATCAAACTTTGAATAAATGGAATGGCTTAAGTGACTTGGAAAATAGAAACAAGGCAAAGGCAACCACAGAGACAGGATTCAGCTGCTTCAGTCCTATTGTTTAAGTAGTGAGTGATCATGTAATTTATCCAAAATCTCCTTATAACTGCTCACTTAGCCTGTCCCCTTAGTGATCTGCACATCTTGTAGCTGCACCCTTCCCATGGCATCTTTGCAAGGGTGAGGAACGTAATTTTCCACTTCTGGCCAGGACTTGTTTCATAATCTAATGTATTTATGTTCTTGCTTGCAATGTTCATACCTTTAGATGATGTCAGCCTTTAAACTATACATGTGATTTTAATTTTTTTTTAAACAAAAATATTATGGTCCTCCATATTTTAAAAATCAATGTGCCCAACTACAAATATCCTGGATTCTTGGCTTTTAAATGCTTCTAGGTCTGAATTGCTGTCTTCTTGGTCATCTTCTAGACTAGATGGGGCTCCAGGAGGAAAATAAAATGAATTCCCAAAACTACCAATAAGACTAGAGAGCATGGGTAACTTGAACCCGCTGTATTCTCCAGTTTCTGTAATCAGGATATCCATAATGCAATAGGCTGTTCATCTGCAATGTAGCTGGACTATTCCAAACGAATGTTTTTCATCTGCTGCAGCAGAGATTCTTATCTTATTATGAAATTATTTTGCTATGCGGTGGAAACTGTGTAAGCACTCCTCGCATTATGAGAAGGCATTTCAGCAGAGTTGTAAACTTTGAAAGCACATCTGCATGTGGCATTTGTGAATTATGGATGTTAAAACCGCTTGTGCTCGCTATGTAGGTACAACAGTTCCACTGCCAGCAGCAAAATGTAGCATAAACCAAAGTCAGTCAAAGTGAGTCTGGGAAATGCTCATGCTTGGGTATGTAACACCATGGATTTTTGCATTTATCCAAAGGATCAGCTGCAACCCAGTGCTTAGGTACAAAAGTAAAAATTCCTGTTTTCTTCCTCCTATAGCTTTGACATAGAAAATCCTGGAAATGTATGGATATGGAGGTATAGTTCATCCATATGTAGTAAATATACACCATATGCAGTAACGATTTGCTGTGGATAGTGTGTGAAGCACAATTCCTGCAAGACTGTCTCAAACCACCAAGCAGGTAATTGGTGTAACAGATCCTCTTGGAGCACACAGATTCTGCACCTGGCCAGTTTGTGGTTTCAAGTCTTGGGGCCTTCTTGCTTGCTCTCTGTTAAGATGTCAGTGCATTACTGAGAAATTGCGTAAAATAAGCCCTGGATCTGAGTAGTTGTGTGAAAAATAGTGGTTTGATCTTTCTATATTGTTTTACAAAGCTTCCTGTACCTTCTTTGGCTGCAGCACAGTCATCTGAATTGTTCCATTATTTCAGTTTTGAAAGGCAGTATCTCCTTGTTTCTAGTACTGATCTAAAAGTTCAGCATCCATGTCCAAAACAGTAGCTGAGGTATCTTGTTCCTTCTCCTTAGCCCATCCTAAACCCTTTCACTTGCTTGACCTGGGAATCCAAGAGAGAGGATCCAAGGAAAAGAGCAGAGCAGATGAGAAGAGCAGCAGCAGTTAGGGAGAAGTGGGTGCAGGGGAGCCCATCTGCCTTACCTGGAGGTGTCTGCTTTGCAACAGCTGCTGAGGCTTGGGACTGCAGCCAGAGAAATGGCAGGCAAGTGGGGAGGCGCAGGGATTTTGTGCCACCTGGAGATCCCTCTAACCTGCCTGATGTAGGAGGAGACCCTTAACTGAGAGTTAAATGGCCTCAAGTGCTTTGTGACTCATTCCCAGATGAAGAATGAGTTAGGTGCTATTTATGGAACCCCTCAAAGGCCTTGGTGTTAAAAAATGCAAAAAAATCCTCAAGCAGCTACCCAAGGAAAGAAAGGAGGACTTTTTATTTGGTCTTTTTGGAAATGCATGGGGGGGTTAATTTGCATTTTTTTTGTGTCCCCCTTTACTTCATATAGTGTCTATGACTATCTACTTCTCTCACTAAATCCATGGTACTGCAAGCTCCAGGAGACAGAGATAGTGCCTAATTGTTTGCCACTTCTCTGTTTTTCCCTAGGAGCTCCACCAGATTTTTTTCTCTCAGTAACTATAAAGCCTGCTCATTGAGGTAGAACAAGGATTTGAGTTACAGCAACTGCAGGAGACAAAAAAAAAACCAAAACAAAACAAAAAACCAAAACAAAAAACAAACAAACAAACAAACAAAAGTCAGAGATAAAGGTATATGAAATGGGGATTAGAGAATGGCACAGGCCATAGTGGTAAATAGGAGATGAAAATGACAAGAGGGAACTGTTGGGACCTGCCAACAGACTGGCTACGGTGGGATTGTATCTACAATTATCTTTTGATTAATGGGATTGTCCTTAGGTCAGATCAGGTCTGAGAGCAGTATTTTATGCACAGTATGGGGCTTTGCTGGCACCCCAGCCATCACAGAGCACACCACTACCACCTGGATCAGTGTTGCATTCTCACTGATTTCTTCTTAATGCTTTCTTTACATGCCCAGGATTGTCTGTCGGTTTGCTTTTCCTGTTTTATCCCCTCTTTCTGTTAGGCTGGATAGCAGAATGACTTATTTGTTCATGAGTATGTATATCTTATTGTTGGGGTTTAAGTTTTTCCTTTTTGCTTAGGGAATTTGTTTTTCCCATGGTTACTGAGAGACCAATGCCAGGTACTTGAGGGTCGTTAACAATACAAGAGAGTTGCTCTGAGAAGGGGAAAGGGGCGAAGAGGAGCAGGTAAAAGGCAGAGCTAGGAAAAGCTTGGCTTGCTTGCTCTCGGGGCTATAATTGGAGGGGACACGGAGGGGACTGTGCTGCTGTCACTGGAAAGGCCTTGGAGGGATCCATCATCTGCTCATGTGCCCGGGAATCCTGAGCTCCTCGGCTGCCTGGCTGGAGGAGAGCCGGACCTGCCCATCCACCGCTTCTCCCTCGCCCTGCTGTGCTCCAGTGTGACTCTGCACCTCCCCTGCCTGCTGGGGACATCCTGCCATATCCCAGCTGCCAGCCTGGGACATTGTACCATTTCCGTGCTTCAAAGGGCCTGCAGGGGCACTGAGACCAAACTGTCCTGGGTTTTGGAAAGCAAGGCTTTCAAAGTTTTTGTTTTTCTTTAGTACTGTCTTGTTATAATTGCTGTAGTTGTTTTTGTTGTTGTTTGCTTTGTTATAAATAATAATAAAGAGCTGTTATTTCCTATTCCCATAACTCTGCCTGAAAAAAAGACCTTTTAGTTACTTTTTTTCCTCTAAATTATAATAATCTGGAGGGAGGAGGTCTGAATTGTCCAGTTACATGTCTTCTAAACCAAGACACTTATCCATGTTGAGCTGCCATGTCAATTCTAGAGTAGCCTAGAATTAGTTGCCAATCTTAATTTTCACTAACCCTGTTGCAGGGGAAGTTTGTTTCCTAGATACTTGAGTCAGCACAATATTTATATCAGACTTGGAAACACTCCAAGCAGATTTCAGGCTATTCCCCAACTAAAAGGAATGAACTGCAGATGGCTGAAGACACAAGGTTTTTATTTTCTGAAACTTGGACCTCTGTCTCACACAAGGGCTCAGTTCTTGCCTCAGTCAGCACAGCTCACACACCTACAGAATTGGCCAGGACCATCTGCTTCTGCCCTGTCTGATGCAGGCAGTGCAATGACTGCAGTGGTACACTCAGTAACCATCCTTTTACAGCTCTGTGCAGGAAGAAGCTGTTCCCTGCTACCATCCCACCAAGGACCTAAAAGTCATCAGCTGTTATAGCACATATGTGCTGTACAGGTTTTGGATTGGATTTTCTACATCAGTCCAGGTATATGGTTTTATGAGAACAATGATATTGGTCCAGACATAAATATGGACTAAACAATTCTAGTAAAAAAACCCCTTCCTGTATATATACATCTGTCAATCGCAGATAAAAATCACAGTGATATTACATAAGTTAGCACTGCTAATGGAACACTAGAACTACTTTAAAACATTAAAAACTGTCCTCTTCATTTTTAATCCAGGGATTTTTTTCCCACCTCAATTAATACAATTGATTGACATTAACACAAATTATGACAAACATCATTCTCTCTCACATGTATGTCTTGGTTAGTAGAAGCAGTACATTCCAATCACTCACCAAGAAAAAGAAAATATTCACAAAGAAAAAAGTGCTCTTTTAAAGCTTGTGTAAAAACAATTCTTGGTGTAAAGTTGCTTGTCCCTGCTCCAGTCTCATTTTAGCCCAGTTTAATTCACTGAAGGCAAAACATGAATTTCTCATAAGACATTGTCTTTGTTTCTTCAATGCAATCTGAAATAAGAAAAAATGGAGTTCTAATGAAGGTTACATTAAATAAATGAACCAGAAGGGAATAGGCCCACATGCTGCCTTGGGGAAAAGCATACCATGCTTCTTGGTGTAAAACTGCAATATTTGGAGCCATATCATTCTTATGGAAATTTTTCTTGCCTGCTAACATGAAACTTTATTTTTACTCTCTATGTTGGCCTAAACACTGCTGCAGACCCTTACAATGAACCTCTTAAGTTAAGACTGGTGCCAACCTGCGAGTACTGACCTGACCCTGTCCGATGCAGTGAGACACGTAACTGCTTCTCCCATAAAGGGCTGAACAAGCCTACCAGTGTCTCTGTCTGAACCATAGCTGTTAATTTGGAAGTGTTAACGTGTACCACCTGGTCCTGTGAGGATAGGATTAGCCAAGGGTATCATTAACACTAATAACTTGTTGAATGAAAAATAAAAATGAAAGCTGAGGAAGTCTGCAAGGGTGTAATTGCTCCAAAATTAACTTTCCAGTATTTCTACCTTATGGAATGTCGTATTTGCTCAGAAATGTAGTCAGCCAATGAACAGATAATATGTTTATTGATGAACAAGTGAAAAAAGCATAGCATTTATTTTCCCCTTTTTAATATTGATTGCACCTTGTTTTCTTTCACGTGTCTCAGCCCAAGTTGTAGGCCAGCTGATGTGTGTCCACCTCACTGTTTCTGCCACAGTATCCCTGTCACTGAGTGAAAAACATTCATCCCCATCAGCACTGTCAGAGATATTCATTACAAGTGTCAACAGTGAATTGCTAGGTAAATAAGGACATGAAGCAATGGGTGGATGTCTCAGTGTAATCTTAGCTCTCACCTTACAAACCATAGCAAAAGGTCTTGCAGGTTTTTACCCTGGGAAATATAAAGGGTAAGTATAAAAAAATCATTGTTTAAATATTGTCTTGATGGCTTACTCCTATGCTGGTTGCATTTCATGCTTTCAGGTGAAACATCATTCAGGAAAGTGGCTTCAGCTCACTAGCACAAACACCAGTGCTGTCAAAGGTACTGTGTGTTCCTGCCATTGCCAAATTTCAGCTTTGCTAATGGCATGGTTATGTATTGTATTCACAACAAATATTCTTCCCACTCCTGAACATTTAATTTAAAAATGCTACAATGAAATTATATTCGGCAAGAATGTATCCGGTTCTCTAGAGAAATGGGACAGGACTTGAGCAAACTGAGCTAGTTTTGTTACATTCTTTTTGAGTTAGTGAAATTCCTACTAAAACCACTGTTCATTGATAATATTTTCATGAAACCCCCCAAATTAAAATCATGCATGTTAAGTCTGTGGGTCCCCAAACCTGCCAGATTTTCAAAAAAAACCAAAAAAAAGTTGAAATTTTAGATAGTATTTGTTTTACATTTGTGGAATATGCAGTTTGTTTACTACCACTTCTAGTGGTACAGATGAAATTGTTGAACAAATTAAATTGCTGAACCTTCTTACTGTAGGTCTAGCTTGTTTTTGCTTGGTTGCTAATATATTTGAATCAAGGACATGACAGTGAGTAAGAGTTCAGCTGCTAGTCTGTGTTCATCTTTGCTGTCTTAGGTTCAGGGGAAAAGAGAATTAACTTCAAAAACCCTTCAAATGTTAGCAAAATGATATTATTTACAATTTTAGGAGTTAGAACACTGTCATGTACAGATTAGTTCTAAAGGAAGAGATGCAAGTTGGTTTTTATGGTCTGAAAGTTGGGGTGCAGGGTATTGGCTTTCATTAATGAGAACCAGAGTGCTCCAGAGCACAACTGAAGGCTCTGCAGAAAAAAGTTGATATTCTGCTTTAACCCTGGTGTAATGTTATATATGCTTGTCCTTTTGCCTCTGGTGTGAGCATGTGTGTTTTGACTGTATCTATATCAAAATATAGCTAAGTGGGGGTGACAAATAGTAACATCCCCAGTGAGGCCCAGCACAAGAAAGGATCATGCTTTTCAGCCTGTTTCTTTCTAGGTCAGGAATGACTTGCATGAAGATGTCAGCACCCTGCATCTGTTTCCCTATTTTGCCAGATGTCTTGAGGTGAGATAAGAGGATTCATGCAGCTAGGAAAAAAAACCCAAAACCACTTATCTGTATTGTGGTTTTCGTTGTGTTTCATAGCAGAAAAATATCAGGCATCTCTTGGCAAACTGAGGGTTACCAAAATGTTTCACTGGTCTTATGCTTACCTAAATTAAGTAAAGAAATCAACAACATATTATAAATAAAATCCTTTATTTCACTTCTTTTAAAACTGCCCCCTTGATGAACTGAAAATATGACCATGCTGCAATTATTGCCAAAATTATCATTCTCTTTAAAAAGTCTTTTGAGAAGAACTGACAGTGACAACTAATATCCCCAGTAAAATGTTGTGGTTTGACCTTGATTTGTGGTTAACTGTGGCTGGGCTGCCAGCTGGAGTAGCAATTTGCAGAAGTACTTCCAAAATCATAATTAATTTTCAGCTGTAGTTGGACAGTTTGAACAGGGTTCAGATTTGGTCCTATTCCCTGTTTAAAAACACCTTTATCTTCTACTATTTGTACACTTCAAAAATTCTCTTTTTCCTTCCACCATCATAGCTATGTGATTGTAATTCTTTCATAAAGAATGGCTCTAGAAGATCAATAAATAAATAATTCATGCTATACCCCATAAAGATCTGCGTTCTGCTTGGCTTGATGGTAGCAGGAGACTTGGGTTACATTGGGACGTTTTTAAATTAACAGTCACACTTTTAACATGAATAATTGCTTTTCATCATAATAGGAGCCAGTCTGCAAGGACTAATAAATTCCACTGAGTTACCAGAGATAGAGCTTAGTCTCCTTGGGTTCTAGAATGCATTTTTAATCAGACTACTATGGCTCTGTGGATATTCCATTGAAAGCTTGAAAATCACTCAGTTATAAATCAGTAGAAATTGAAAGAGTCATATGTCCTGCCTTTTTGGCTTCTGGTAATTCTCAAAGTTTGGGGAAAAGCCTAATTGTTTTCAATTTGCTTCTATAATAATTCACTTTTCCTTACTGAGTTATTCTTTATCAGTGAATTCTTTGTTCCTTTTCTTGGCCTGTAATAGTTTGAGTGCTTATTGTTTTGAAAGTCTGTTTGGAGAAGCAACAGTCCAGCCCAAGGGGTGGACAGCAAATAGGGTTATACCTGTGTTAGTGATTTAGGGCTTTTTTAAAGGATCAATGACTCTGGCATCCCCATCCTACACATTTTTGTGGTTTTTTCTCCCTAAAACAAGATGATAGTCTGGCCATCCAGACCAGCAGTCAGAGCACAGATTTGTTTAGCACATGCTATGGGTGCTCTGAGATGTGAATAAAAACAAGTGAGAACAGCCCCAACAATATTTATGGCAGGAACTAGTCCTGGTCTGGACTAAAACATTGGCATAACAACCTCCAGGTGAGCCTACCTGAGACCAGAGCATGAACTCCACTGTTCCTCTGGCTTTCCTCCTTCCCTTGAGAGAAGATGAAGATGAGAAGATGAAGTATATTTCTGTTACTTTTGTGCTGGTTCTGGGGCTAAATGCAAATTCTTGCCTTTCCCCTTCCCATCCATTTAGGATGTATTATAGTAGTTCTCCCCCTTGTGTGGGTTTTTGTTGTTGTTGCTGGGTTTCTTTGTTTTGGCTCTTTGTTTGAGGGGGGTTTGTTTCTGGGGGTTTTGTTTGATTTTTTTTGTTGTTGATTTTCTCACCCAGTTATACAGCTTTTTATGCTTTCTCTTCTGTGGAGGCATGAAAGACAGCTCTCAACCCAGCATTTTTGTTAGCAAGGGCTCCAAAATGGTAAGATGACCCCCTTCTGTGTTTTTGAAGAGCACAGAATATTACATGAGAGCTTGCCATACTGGCATTTCAGGAATCACAAAATGTTTTCATGCTGTGATACCTTGAGTAGTCTTTACCTGTACTATTTTTATGTTTCTTTCATTATGGAGGCTATTTATCCTTTCTGTGATGCTTCATGGCCAAGTGCAGTGCTGATTACTTATTTGCTTGAAATGCAATCAAAAGTATGTATTATTTGTCAATAAATAATAAACACCCATTAAGATGTTTAAAGGACACTAAACACCCATTAAGTCAGGATTTTGTCAGTGGTGTGAGACAAGCTTCAGCCATCAAGGGAAAAAGAAAATGCCCCTTTTAATTTTTTTTTTTTTTGCATGCTCTAAAATAATGTTTTTCCTCAGTGACCCTCAGCTTAATGGTACTCTTGAATTGCAAAATCGTTTATCAACATTAAATAAGGGTTAGTTTGTTTATCCATTTGTTAGGTGTTATTAAAACAAACTGGGTATATAAACTTGGACCAAGGAACTGATTTGAATGTGAATAAATGTGAACCCCCAGCAGGAAGAGACAGCCAAAGCTCTGACCTCTAATTTCTAACTCCAATCAGTAACCCAGATAGCATGGATTGATGAGTGTGCTTTAACAGTGGGTATTCTTTAAATACATCCCCTTCCTTGAAAAAAGGAATGCAAACACTTGGGATGCAAACTCTTATCCTGCCTTTACCTCTGCAATGAGAAAAATTTTCAGTTAAAAAAATACTGGTCAGCTAATCTGCTTCCAGAATTTTCATCCCACTGAATTCTAGTCCTCTTTGAAGGGCTGACTAAAACCTGGACACATGAAGAATATTTCTCTTTTATTTCATTGTTTTGTTTACATTTGAACTAGTTTTCTGCCTTTTCTAATGAGCTGACTTGACTACTAAAGCTGCTGGCATCCCCCAGGACCTGAGAGCAAGGAGGTTGTCTGAACCCTTCCCTTCAGGCTGCTTTGCTCCATGAATTTCAGGGGAGCGGTTTCCACTGTTTATTGGAACTGGGATTAACAGTGGCTGTGTTTTGAGTGACAGCAGCTACTGGGGAACTCTAAAAGCCTTCATTTAACTTATTCCTTTCTTTTCCCAGCGCTCAGACAGCGCTGTAAAGTTGCAGCGCTGTTAAGGCAAGCGCTGCGAAGCAGTGAATTTAAAGCACCCGTCTGCCTTTTGGCACCTCGGCGTTCAGGCTGGGAAAGGCTTTAAACCCCACCCACTGCCTGGGGAATACCTGTGGGGAACAAAAATAAGGTTTTTGTTGTTCTTCCCATGATCAGTTATGTGTGTTACCGACACTTCACTGCACTGTGTCAGCTAATGCTGAGATCCCTTCAGGCTAAACAGATTGCCAGGAGAAACCCCAAAGCCTCAGCGCTGGCTTTGGATCCCTGCAGCAGCCAGGGTTTGTTTGGCCACCTGTGTGTTTGTGGCTTTTAAGTGCCTGTCCAGGCCCTGAAGTTTCAAGCTAAGCTAAGAATTTATTATGAGCTTTGCACTTTAAACATTGTTTTTCACTTTAAATTCTTCTGTTTCCGTTCAACTTCTGCTCATGCAGCAATATAGGTACAGGTTAAAGTGGGATATTGGTGTTTTTGGAGGACATTGTTAGAATTAATATAAACCAAAACCCAGCAAAAATCCAGTGAAAAAACTGCTTTTGCTCTACTTTTCCTGGAATATCTCCAGCTCCCTTTTTTTCCCACTGACTGGTTGTAACAGATTCCCAGAACTCATAAGCCACCCTCTTCTACCAAGAGAAAGGTTCTGGGTTTGCCATAATCACTCCAAGCATCCTGGCTCTATGGGGAATGCTTCCATGCCCTGGAACGAGTCCAGCATCTGCTCTGCAAACCACAGTGCATAGTTTGGAATGTTATAAATACTTTCTCAAAGATTTACTTTCTCCAATATACCTGTATAAATGTTCAAGACTTAACAGTACTTACTGGCATATGAAGCAAAGTTATTTGGTTTTGACTTTACACTTGATGCCCATTAACATTTTTTCTTGAAAAATCATGTTTTAAAATAATTTATTTAAAAGTACTAGGATCTGCATTTTTTGTTATAAAATTTTAAGTATTGATAGTGTATTTCAGTACAAAGAAATACGGAATATACTTTTCCTCTTGATCCCCCTTATTCCTCTACTTGTCTTTAAAAAAAGGGTTCCTTTGCCTATTTCCTCAGAGCCCCTTCATTTCCCGACTTTCTTCTGCTTTCTGATCTCTAATAAATATATCAATAATACAATTAATAAGTAGAGATTGGGTTATTCCAGTATTATTTTTTTCTTCTTCTATTGAAGAATAAATTTACACAATTTCTTCCCTAGCAGGAAGAGACGTGGATGTCTCTGGTTGCATGCATGTGTGCTCACTCTGTTTATTTTCCTTGTTAATATTTGTGAGACAGCTCTTCACAATGCCTTGTGAAAAAGCACATAAAACCATATTATTGGCTATTCTGTTAACTTCTTAGTGTAGTCAAACTGTTGAAGGAGGGAACAAATTTTCTTTAAAGAAACCACACTGCTTTGACTGAGCAGCTATTGCTTTTTATCTTAATGGTGGACTATGCTGTCTTCAATAATTTTTCACTAGTTTCCCAATAAAATTTTTATTGCTATTAAAAAGGAATTATTTATTATAGACTGTGGTTAGCTAGCACTTCTCAAATATTGTACACTAAAAGTCTTTGAGTTGACTGAAGTTGTAACTCTGACAAACTTTCTCCAAGTAGACTTCCGACCTCTAGCTATCTTTTCTTTCTTTCTTTTCCTTTGTTTTTGTTTTGTTTTTTGTTTTTTTTTTTTTTTTTCCCCCAACACAGAAAGAACATGAAGAAAGAAGAGTTTGGTGTGGGGCAAATATTTCGATTGTCACTTGTTAAAAACTGATTTTGGTTATTCTAAATTTAACAAAATGAAACATCTAGGATGCCAGCATTTATCTCATGATGCTTCATGAAAAAAAAAAGTACAAATTAAAAATTTAAAGCAGCTACTAAATTTTAACATGCATTGTTAGCATAGTTTTGGTGTTTTTTAAACTGTTATTTGCTTTCTTTAAACTCCTACAGTGTACCTTCTACTTTGGGGAAGGATATTTTGAAATACCTGAATTTGCTGCCTCCTAGCTGAGGCTGTACCTGGCTTAGGAATAAAGCAATAATTGCTCAGACCTTTTCCAGCAGTAGTTGTTATAATTATCAATTTATTTGTTTTCAGGCTTTAAAAGTGGCTATTGGAATGGTGCTTCCCCGTTGTTTATTTTAACCACTGGTTAATGGAGACCCAGTGATTCTGTTGCTTGCTCTCCATGGACAGTAATTCCCTTTCCTGGAAGGCTTTTGATGATCTGTTAACAGATAACACAGCTATTCCTTTTCAGCTTTCACCCAGAAGAAAATGTGGTATAAGTGCAAATGGCTGTGGTTCTTTTTCATCTTTTCAGTAACTTCTGATTACGTCAGATTCTGTGGGAAAATTATGTACAAATATGACTGGAAAAAAAAAAAGTCTAATTTTTAAGAGAAAAATAGTATCTTGACAAGGACAAATTACTATTTTTTTTTTTTTTTTTACTATCCTGTCCAATATCTGACACTTCTTATATTTTTGGGATTTAGCTCAAGCTAGATTGTCTTGCAGAATTTGTTCAAAACCCCTGGCATTAACTGTTAACCTGGGGATCTGTAGCGATACATAAGGGAGTTCATTATTCACATGACTGTGTATGAACTAATTTTTTTTTTCTTTGCAGGTCTTGCTCTACTGCCTTGAAAATCATCACTGGTTAAAGCTCTTCAATGCTACACAAAAGCCTGAAATTTTAGCTATAGATTTGAGATGTTGCTAACTTGCCTAGCTGTTGAGATGAAGGGGGTTAGTTTAGTTTAGCCTTTCAAATGTGCATGTCAATGGAGGTTATGCCTTGGCAGAGTAGGAAACCATATATATTTATCTTTTGGCCAAGGGTTGGCCACAATGCAGCTGATATAGACAGTGACACAGCAGTTCTTTCTAATCAGTCAACCACAAACCTTAGTCTTCCTCTGTAGGACCACACTTTTCCAGTCTAAAGAGAAAATCCTGTCATTCTGCCAGTGTTTGTCACACAGCATCTGCACAGCCTGCAGGATGACTGAGCCAGATGGAGGCATGAGCATTGACTTATGGAGTTCTGACCACTTTCCTTACAATATCTGCTTTTAACCTTAGCTACAGTAGATTATAGTCAACAAATGTCTACATTTAATTAGTTTGGCTGCATGTTATTCCATACACCTATTAAGCACACTGTTAAATATTTCTTGATGCAGTGTAACCTTCTTGTAATTACTTATTATGCCTTGCTGATGTGTCCTCTATCTAAGAAAGAAGAAATTTCTTCACTTTTTACTTTGCTGTAGAAGTACAAATTACTAACATTCACAAGCAAAAGCAGGGTTAATAAAAATCAGTAGTTACATGTTGAGAAGTGAATTTTGGTGTCAGTTCTACTACAGTGGGCCTCTGATAAGTGATTCAGTGTTTCTAAATGGCTGCAACAACAAAAAAAATAACCCACAACCCCTTTGCTCCTCTGCAGGGTGTTTAAAGCATTTTGTGTTAGTAAAGCCTGCTGTTTTGAATGAGTTTCATATCACGACCAGCAAAAAATGTGACCTGGCTTTATTAGTTTTGCAGCAAGTCAGACTTTGGGAATGTCAGTGTTATCTTCTTTGTGCCTTGGATAACTAATCTGCAGGGAAAAGGCTATCTTGACCTATTTCAGAAGATTGTTATAACTACAGATGTGTTACTGTCTGTAAATAAATTTGAGACCTTGTAGGAAGACTTTTAGAAGCCTGAGTTTTGCACAACTGATGTTTTGACCATTTTTCCATTTACTATTCATTGCCAGAACTTCTCCTCTTCTTTGAGGAATTTATTTTCACTGCTGAATCTACCAATCTTTTCTTTCCCCCAGCCCCCTTAAAGAGTTCAACAAACTAAGAAATTTTAAACCTTTTAGCTGCTGAAGTATCTTCTTGGAAATGTAACTTTGAATAGTATGTTACTGCTTGCATTAAGAAGGGCTGCATTGTTGGTTAGAGAGCTCCCACAAACGCTGTGTGGATGCATCTCAGAGCAAACAATGGATACTGGGAAGGAAATTAACAGTGATCCATTGATTTCTTACTACACTTCTGAACTGTTTGTCTGTTTTCAGCTTCTAAATAGTGAATCAAGTCTTGATCTCATAGAATAATCGCTGGTATGCAGCAGCACATCTTGTGGTTAGGGCAATAGAGGGGACTTGGGAAGAACTGTATTCCTATTACTTGTTCAGCCACTGAACTACTCTATGGCATAAAAAAACCCCTTTCACTTCTTTCTGTTCACTTCCTTTATCCCTTTTTTTTTTTTTTTTTTTTTTTTTTTTTTTTAGTT
>VWYP01022886.1:0-19974 GCA_013400435.1 Pycnonotus jocosus | reverse complement strand
GTGTTAGATTTTGTGGCCATTTTTCTAGGGACATTTTATCTCTGTTCTCTTTTGCCAAGCTGAGCACAAGGCCTGCCTGGACAGAGTGGTCACATCTGTGCCTCCATCCCCTGTGTCCATTACTGTAGGAAAAGCAGGCTAATAGGTTTATAGAATACTATTGGTTGTACTGTAGAGGAATAGGAGGCAAAAAAATTATATGCTCTTTTAACTATTTTCAGGTTAATTCCTTGGCTTGGCAGATGTTGCTGAGTAATTTCATGGTGTTTAAAAAAAAATCTGTGGTGAAGAGCACAAAAAGGTCAAAAGTTCTCCTTGGAAAAACAAAACAAAACAAACCAAAACAAACAACCAAAACCAAATAAAAACCAATACCCAAACCAATAAATAGAAGAGTGAAGGTTGGAAATAGTAACTAGAAAGATATGGTGAGCAAAAGAAAAAGAGAATGCTATGTATTGTACTCAGAAAACACAAATGTAAGAGTTCTGGTAGTCAAATATAGGTATTTGGGAGGTGGCTATCAGCAATATATGTCTTTCTTGTCTCTTACTTGTCTCTTCAATTTCTTAGAGAAGAGATTTTAAACCTGTAAAGAGGTTTCATGATGCAACTCTGCCTAGTTCCAATCTCAAATGCATACACTTGATAATTTCCTTTCTTTTGCTCTGTGTCTGTAGTCCGTAGCTTTGTGCAGGCACAGCAGACCTGCTGATCAAGGTTTCAGCAGTGAGTTTCCTCAGGAGGGTTTTCTGGTGCATTTCATCGATGTGTGATTTATTCCCATTCAATGTACTCAATTTTTCTTGGAATGGAATAGGAAGAAAAATCCCTGTTATATCAGTGCCAGCTGTCTACAACAAGACTTACCTGCTGAGTGACTGCTCAGCCCTGCACTGGGCATGGCTCACCTCACTTGAGCTTGCATTTTAGCACTGGGTTTAACAGCTTTGTTGTGTGTGCTCATATTTCCTCTCTTCTACTGCTGTGAAGCAGCAACCTTGTTAAAAATACAGTTGATGTTATGAGATACCTTAGTGGATGGCAGGAGTTTGTGTAAAAAAATGGAATAAGAGCCTTCACCTCAAAATGATTTGAAGAAGGTCTAACTTCACAGAATTTAAAGCTGGAACAGGCTATGGAAATGTTTGTTCTGAACAACCCTAGTAAGCAAGATAGTAAATTTTGCCAAGAATTGTATAATCTTTCTAGTATCTTTGGCTAAAAATATCTTCTTGATCACCTTCTTAATCTGAAAGACACTCTTGCAACAGAAAGGGCATCAGCTCCAGTGCTTAATCACTCTCCAAATTAAAACTGTCCTCAGCTGCTAGTTATCAGATTTTTGGGTGGGGTTTAGGTTTTTTCTGCTGACACTGTGCCACACTCTAGGCCAAGAGGTTTGGGGTTTTTTAATTACATGGTGTTTTATTTCTCTGGAGGTTCTTTTGTTCCATAATCATATTGCTTTTTCATTTTACTATACTAAAATGTTTAAGGCCCTTTATTACCAAGTAAAAAGTTAACTCTAGATTATTGTTTTGAAATTTTTGAAGTGTTTCCTTCCTGCTACCCTGCTCTCCAAACTACATCTGGTCTTATTAAAATGTGGATGTCATCTGTACACAGTATTCTAGTTCTGATACCATATATAGAGATAAATCACTTTCCTACTAAAAATCAACACATCTGCTTTTGTTTGTATATCTAAAAAACTGCATTGCCTGGAGCACATGAAAAGATCATGCTGGTTCCAAACTCCTTTTAATATGAATTGCAACTGCATTACTTGCTTTTGGATATCGTATTTTGTGTACCTTTTTGGACTTACAGGAATGTGGCTTTTTTCTACAGGTAATTAAGGGAATTTTATCATCTGCCTTCTCAAAAAGACCTCAAAGTAGAACATGAAGTCTCTAGAATCAGAATCCTTTAATGACTTCTGTTATGACTTCTCTCTCTTTCCTGTTTCCCTGTACCTGTGATCCCAAAGCTGAGGCCAGACCTCTTCCATGTTACCAGTTTAAGGCCAGGCAATATTAATGTGTTGAATTCCACACCTGCAGGAGGTGAATGGAACTCCAGGCAGGTGAATGATGCACTGCAGAACAAGCAGTTGGTAACTTTTGACACTGTTATGTTTATAACACTTGTGATGTTTATAACAGTTGTTAGGTTTATAACATTGCCATGTTTATAAAAGCTGAATTGAGGCAACCCTTAGGGTATAAATTGACCAAAACTGGACATACATGGGTAACAGGACTTGAGTCCAGGTTGAAGCCAGCAGTTGGAAAGGAGCAACAAAAGGCCCCCAGGGTAGAGGAGTGATATCCTAGCCCTTAGGGGAAGATCCTATCAAACACGTTCTCACTTTTCAAGATGCTTCCCCCTCACCCTACCTACTCCATTCCTCTCTTTGCCTTTGGTGCATATTACTTTTCATGGCAATTCAGCTCATGGGCAGTACCATTAGTAGCTTGGTTCTTGCTCATGTTTTGAGGTGGCCTCAATTTCCCTGTTTCTTCAATAAGACATTTTTACAAACTTCTGTTTGAAAGAAGAAAATGAGCTAGACTTTTCCAAACCTGACTGTTGTTGTGTAGGTTTCCATTGGGAAAGTTCATCTTTGCAATAGATGCAATTAAGCTGCTAAAAACATAAAAAGCAAGGCCCCAGATATCTAGTGATTAATTTAAATGTTTGAATATAGAATAATGAACACTGATTTTCTTATTCTATTTTTTTTTAAAATTTCATTTACTTGCTCCAGAAATTCCATTTTAAAGGTTGAAAAAAATCAGGAATGTCTTTTCAAGCAATAAACTAGAAAGTGCTGGCTCATAGAGCAGTGCAGAAATGTAGGCCTATACTCTCCAGAATTTGATAGATGTTTTAGTCAGAATAAATAGATAGATACTACATAGATATATATAAATACATAGATACCACAGAGCTTCCTTAAAGGAGAACTGAAGTTTTAAAGCTGCACTCTTTCAAGCTAAGTTATAATATTTGATACACCTTACACACAGACTGCAATTATGTGACGTATATGAAAAAACTCCAAAGCAGAACCTGTCAGGCAGAACCTGCAGCCACAGCACTCCCTGCAGCCACCTGCCATGGGGGAGCTCTGCAGGTCTCTCCTGGGGTACCTGAGGCATTACTGCACATCCCAGCAGCCCTGGTGGTGTGGTTTGCAGGAAAAACCCTAGTGAGAGACTAGCTCACATTTCTCTAAGATGAGCAGATATCCATAGAAACAGCACTTTGCCTAGCTCTTGTAACTCTTGGTTCTTAATGAGTTACGAGAGGTGAATTGTTTGATATTTGTGGGGTATTTAACTGCTTGGGACAGGAATACTGGAAGATGTAATGCAAGGGGAAAACATGACAGCACAGCTGTGCAAGCAATGCTAAAATGTTCTTCGTACCCTCCCCTCACTCGCTGATTTGCATCGTCCTTCTCCCCTCACATTGTCAGAGAACACTAAGTTTGACACACTTGATGTGCAAAAAATAGATGCACCCTCATGTGGGTTATTATGGGCATAAGTTATTAATGATTGTTTAAAGAGCACACTGAGAGTCATTCTGTTACAGCCCCTGGGGCATCAGCAGTGGTTTGAGTGTCCAAGAGGATTCTAAACTATGATGAGCACGACACACACCAGTAGGTGTATCTTCAACAGAGGAATTGCCATGGGGCTATTTTTAGTGTAGCTATCAGATATCTTAGGGTGGAAAATTGTAGAGCTCTCTTCCAAAAGATTCTACAAAGTCAGACAGGATGACCACACACAAAAATATAAGTAGATTTTTAAGATAGTAGCAAGCATGGATATGTTCTCAGAAAGATGAAGGGGAATTTTTGCTAGTTGCACAGGAGAAGGAGGAACATGCCTTCCTAAAACTGTAGTAAATCATGAATTCTTTAAATTTGTTTCACAGGTTGTTTCTTTTTCTCATGCTTCACAGGGTCAGGTCCTAATATCTTCCTAATTTACACCTGTGTCATGTAATCCCCTACCTATTTTAAGCCTTGGCTGTACAGACTGAGCTGGTACATTACTGCCACGTAGAGTTTAGTGCCAGCCACTGAAAGCTTTTTATTGAAATTTATACAGCCTGTGGTAATCAAGAGATCCTTACACAGAACTGCTTTCACTCATCTGCGAATGAATCAGTGCCACTTTTTCTTATTATTTTATATATGCCTCTTCCAAACAGTAAAGCAGGATACCATTAGTCATGTGCAGCTAACACTACAAATATAACTGAAAAAGCAGGTATATATGGTAAGAGCCACATTTGTTTGGAACATAGAATGCATGTGCATATACAAATGCATAGGCACATACTCTGTGTAGCTACACTGAATTGCATACTACTGAAGGAGTATCTGCTAAAGATTGTAATGAGAGAAGTAACTATGCTGCAAAGCATGACATGTGGCTCCACGATCTTAATTTTAGTAATATCTAATCTCTCTGTGGCAGTAATGCAGCAGCTCAGTTTCCACAGTCAGGTGTAACTTCTTGTTAAAATCAGACCTGACTACATGAGAACAGAAAAAACCCTGAAGATATTCCTTTAAAATGTGAGAATGCTTGCTGGAATGGAGGAAAAATCAGTTTATTTGAGGACAGAAGTTAAATAGTCTCTTGCTTCACCAGCACTAGGTCACTGATCGTATTTTCTGGAAATATGCTGGTGGAGATTTTCTGAGGTTTTTCTACTTATCTTGGATATGGAGGGAAAAAAGTTGGGTTTACTTTTGAAGTCATAATCAAAACAATAGAGTGGCTGCAAGATTTTAGTCCTCCATAGGAGTTTTAATTGCTTAGCCTTATCCTTTTTATGCAACAATTGATACAAACTTTATTCTAACCCAGGAAATGATTGAACAAAGCTCAGATGTTGGTGAATGTCAGCAAAATGTTACCTGAAAATGTCTGTAGACTGATGTGCCTGCATCCCACTTCAGCAAGTAAAGAGTGTGACTGTTTCCTGCTGTTTGCAGATGGTGATCCACAAGGGTTCTTGCAGGTTGATGTTACGTGTTTTACTATTCATAGTATTAAAAGGAGTTATAGGACTGTAACTGTTTTATTGTCTCTGTGGCCCTCTCTGAAAATCAACTTTTTGATAGTAATGCAATCTCCCCATTTCCTGTGCAAAATCTTTTACTGCTCTCCCCAGCTGGAATTTCTGCTCTTTCCTGTTTCAGGGTGTTCACCTACGGTGACTGTTGGTATTTGCGAGTTTGCCTTTCCCTACCCTAAAGATTTTGTTGATAAAATGTTAGCACTTCTCTGTTGTTTTATTTTCTTCCTTGTCCTTTGGCAGCTTTCCACAGCTTTTGGCAGTCCCAGCTCTTTGTCCAAGCTATCCAGCAGGAGATATTCTCATTCTGGGTACATTTCTCAGAAAGGACAACTTTTGTTGCCTCTCACAGAAGCCTCATAGAAATCCACACAATGTTCCCTTTTCAACCAACAACCTACATAAATCTGTAGGTTCTAAAGGAATCTTCCTGCAATCAAACTGTAGCAGAGGTGAAAGTCATCTCTTTCACCTTACCCTTGACCTTTCATTATACACCATGTTAAGCAGTTAATTATCAGTTTAGTGCAATTACACAGGGACTGAAATTTTAATTTTTTTTTCTGCCAGAAGTGCTGTGCCCTAGTCTTGAACTGCAGACATTAGATGGCCTGTTGAATGGAAATCTCAGTGCTTGTGGAATTATTACTCATATAAAGTGGCTTTTGTACTTAAGCAGTAATAGGATCAGTAGTTGTGTCAATTTAAATGATAATTTATTAAGGACAGGATTAGTAAGAGCTCACTTGCCTTTGGGAGTAGAGTTAGAACCTTGCTCAAAATCCCATCTAAATCTGTGCTTCCCTTTAGCCTGTCCTTGTTTCATTGTGTTCAGCTGATCACTCAGCAGAACTTAAAATTAGGCACTGAATTAGAGGTTTTATTTTTATTTTTCTTAAGTTGGTAGTGCTTTCTAGTCCCTTGCAACTTTCAAGCTGTCCTGCAGGCACAAATGCATTGCAGTCATAGCAGCAGCTGCTATTTTGTCTTTTTTTAAGCAGGCATTCTCTGCCACTCTATTCCTATCCCTCTGCATATTCAGTTTCCAAGCAAGTGGCTGTTAAAGGGTTTTCTTGTGGGGAGAGTTCCCCTACTTCACTGGGCCTTTCCTGACTAGAAATCCAAGTGGATTTTGAATGTAAACTTTCTTCAAACACATCAGGCACTGTTTTGTGGAATAAAGAAATTCTCTTACCGATGTAATTCAGCTTAGGTTTTTTGTGATTTGCTCATGTCAATCTCTTAGTAGCTAATATGAATACTAGATTACTTTTAAAATAAATCATATATATATATATATATATATGAAGGCAATTAATGGTTAATAACTTGTATCTGGTAAAGTGGCTGAACTACTAAAACCTTCTCCCTATGTTTCCCCAAATCCTAGAAAAAGCATTTTAAAAATGAAGTTGCTCAGTTCTATTTCTGGCCAGAGAGGTAGAAGTGAGAGTCTAATTTGACACAGATGGTAAGTAAACTGTTTCTTAAGTTTCCACTATTAGGACTGTAGAGTTTCAATTGATAAGCTTCAAACAAATTTTAAAAGCCTAGAGCATAATAAATTTTGAGTTGAACTCAGGGTTAGAAGCAATAGATTGCAAATGCAAGGCACAGTGGGAGATAACACTGAACAAATGCTTACTCTTTCTTTTTTTACTCTCATGTAAATAGATAAACTACTGATTTAAATACATTCATTGAAAGTACATTATGAGCCTACTGTAAAAGAAAATAGGACCAGCATATTAGTAAATTATTTACATAATACTAGATTTAGAGAAACTGTAAATGTTAGAATGGGCTAAGAAATGACTGTGGAAAGGTGATCTCTGAATAAGAAATAAACAAAATTGCTTTGCCATAGATCATGCATCTTATATGGTATCATTATTTTATGGAAGGATAGTTAGAAACTAAAAAATATGGGAGGGTGGGAGTAAATCCATAGCACACACAGGTTTATTCAATATTCTGGCAAGGAAATACATATGATGCAAGCTTGGGGTTGTAGGTGCAGAAGGTAGTGATCAAAACTGGCCACTGAAATGATAGTCAGTACCCAGTTATTGCATTTGGAAAATATGTGCAGAGCTAGTACTTCATATAGTACATTAGTAGAGCCATGAATAGAGAATGTAATTTTTTGCAAACCCCCAAACAACTAAAGTCCCCCTACAGAGAATTCAAGGTAAATGCCAGCAAATACTTGGTGAACTCAAAGATTGGAGAATGAAGTGAGCAATTAAACAATGCCATAACAGAAACTATCAGGTTGTAGGGCAGAAAAGGGAAATTCCTCTACTCTGTTGATGGTGAACACTATGAGACTGCAAAGATGAAGGCAGTGGAATATTTTTTTTTTCACATATGGAGTAGTTTGGCTGGAGCATGCATAAATGCACTGTTGGGATCAGATTTGTTTAGGTATGGAATGCAACTAGATGAATCAATTGTATGTGTTCCCCATTTTTAACATCTATAATTTCACTCCTTCAAAAATATTTCATTATAGGAAAATAGAAATCTCTCCTTTGATACGCTTTTTCAGGGTACTCCAGGAAAGTCACCATGCTGAGCTGTCAAAGTCCTGGATAAAATCCTTCCTTGTGTGCAATAGCAGGCCATGACACAGGCTGCGATGGTAATTAGGTTTTATAGCATGTGTATCTTTGCCTTTTTACAATCTATTGCCAGACTGTACTATTTTAAGAGGTGAACATGTGCCTGTTGAGGCTTGATCTGAGCTCACGAGCTGGGGCCTTGCACGCTACCAACAGCTGACAGAAGGGAGAATTCAGCTCCAGTCCTGTACTGAATTTCATGCAAGCAGCCCCTGCACACTGTTTATGGATCTGCCTCCACAGATCTCACTGAGGGATTCAAGCAGGCATCAGATTGTTCTCTATACCTGTTTTTCACTGTGTGTGAAGTGAGATGGTCCATCTTTGTGGCTGGAACAGGCTGCTGGCTTACTGGGAAAATACCATGTTGCCAGGATCCTTGGAAATACCAGAAAGGAATTATGATGTTTCTATGTATTTTCCTAAATTCTTTCTTTGAATTGTTTTCCCAAATGTTAAATTTAGATACCAATATCCTGCAGGACAATGCAGTGTTTCTGGATCATCTTTGTCAATGCATTCCATTCCTGATTGCAGGAGCAGGCAAGCCAGGCTCCCCCAAGGCAGTGCTTCCTTTGGGGTGATAATAATGCAGAAATCACCAGAGGAGGAGGACACAGCAGCCTCCATCCCAGTCCTGGTACGCCTGGGATGCCCTGCTGGCTGAAGCTCCCAAAAACGAAGGCTGCCTTGATCCCCTCCTGCTGTTCTGTCCCTCATACTGCAAGCATTTCCTCACAGGAAAGTTTTGTGAACTATGAATAACAGTCCCAGTTCTGAGGACTATTGGATTCTATCAATTCTATCAAAAGTCCTCCCTTATTATTTTTTTTCCCTGTATGGAGAATGGCATTATTTCAAGATCATAGCAGAACAAACCTGACCATTTCAGACAATTTCTTATCTTTGAGATGCTCTAAAGATGCTCAGTGGCCAGACAGCAAATAGAAATGTGCATGAGGGATGCTATGTTCTGGTTTGAACTGTGTTTCCAGCAGTCTTGGAAAAAGTGAGATCTGTGTCAAGTCTTCAGGTATAATTTCAGTGATACTTGGCGGATATAAACCATCTTAAAATTACAGCACTCAGTTACAGAACTCTCTTCAGTTTTGTAGATCATCACCAGGACTTTGATGTGGATGTCTATATTGCATCTCCACTTGAACTGGTTAATAAAACACCAAAACTGTGTTTCTTGATAGTCATTTCCTTTACATTTCCCTTTGTAATTTCCATGCTTTTACTGTTGCCATCACTTTTAAAAGATCCTTTTACCATACAACATATTAACAGAAAACTCTTGCAGATGTTAGTTCCTTTGAAAAGACTAAATGTATCTTCAATACAGCATAGTTACTGTAAATCACTCGACATGCTTCAACCCCTAAATAACTTGGAACTTTCAGAAAATTGTTTGGGGTAAAAAGGAGCTGTTTTAAGCATAGGTGAAGCAGTGAAAAAGGAATAGTGATGCCAGTTTGTATCAGCTGGTTCAGGAACTGCTCCCTGATTACCTCTGGGTTCATTAGGAAGGGTGTATCTGTTCTGTCTCAGGTAACTTCACCTTACCAGACTTGACAAGTGCTAATGCAACTACTCTGACACAGTGAAAACTGACTTGCCTGGACAAATGGACAATGCACAAAGGACAAAACATAAATGCTATATTTGATTACTATACTCTCAGGGATTTGAAAACCCAAGTTAAACCCTGAGGTGGTTGCTCTTTGAATTCAATATCTTTGAGCAGTAGACTTGAATTCAGGTTCTGAAGGACTCAATAGAAAGATGGGAAAGGTTTCAGTCAAGAGTTCTTTCCCTTGTACCATCTTACTCTTGCAGTTGTACAGTAGAAACTCTGCTCAGAAGGCTCGTACATACAGCTTGTGTCTTTGAAAAAGCTTACTGTGCTGTCATGTGCAAAACAGGAAATGTGTCATGGTACCATCCTCAGAGGAGCCGATCCAGGGCAAACTCTCCTGACCTCGTGGAAAACACATCCAGCCGAAACTCTCACTGAAATGGAAACACACAGGTTAACCACAGAAGTTAAGAAATATCCTCATCTGCATTGTGTTGCTTTAATATGGAGAGTCTCTACAGGAGCAGCTGAGCAATGGATAACACAGCCTGCAAGCTGATGCCACTGTGAAACTCTCTTCATGTTGTTTTTTTCTTCTTAGAAGCAATATTGTACCCTAGCTTGTTTTCATTTTGCAAGCAGAGTGGTATTTTGGAGTGAATGGCATACTTTCAGATTTACACACACTTAGATATGGTTACTGTCCCCAAAAAGTAAGAAAAATGTAAATGCCAAGGAGACAGAGAGATGATTCTTAGCAGGCAACAGCTAGATCATTACTTAAAACTGAGAAGAGACTTGGTTGAGAATGGATATTTCAGTCCAGAAATTCTCCTTTCTGGACCAGACCAGTTCTCTGCTCTATGTAGTTTTGCATGTGTCAGGGAAAACTCTTACCCTGCACAGGTACAATAATAGGACCCAAACCCTGTTCTGAGCAATATCTGCATTAGAATTAGGGGAGGAACATACTGTTTGAAGCTCAAAAAGCTACAGTCTAATTTTCATAGAAGCTAAAGGCTGTAATAATTGTTTTTGAAGGGTCTGGGAATAGGTTTAAAATTAGAAACCCAGTAAACTGTTGCAGTTTTATATATTCCAAGTACAAAGCCTACTACATAGAAATGTATTACATATTTATGGACAGAGTAGTATTAATATTTTAAAAATTTTGGTTATTGCAGTAGCATGTGTCTTCACCTACTGATTGAAACAATATTACTTTAGCAGTCTTTCTGTTAAATACAAAGCTGAAGTTATTCAGTGCAACATAAACATTTAGCTCTACAGTTTAGTCTGTAAACACTTAAAAGGTTGGAATGTTTATCTAAAATGGCCAGACGTCCAAAACTTGCAAAGCTGATCTGTTTGCAGTGTTAACAAGAAGTAGAAAACAAAGAACTTTACCCATTTGAAAATGAAGAAGAAAAAAAATCTCAGTTTTACTCCCATCAATTATTAGGCTCAATTGTATTGCACTTCTGAGTTTTCTTGGCACGGGTTTACCTATCCTGAACTCATTTTAGAAGACAATTGGTTGAGGTTAGGACTGCTGCTGGAATCTCAGTGTAAATCTGGGTCCCAGTAAAAGGACAAAAGGGGATGGAATACATGCAGGTAACACTGGGTTTGTATTTTTATTTTTCTAAAACATTCGCTGGGATATATCGAGCTGAAAAAGCACAGAGGTTTAGGAGTTGCTTCATGAGTACTTCATATTTCTTGACGACCATAAAAATGGCAATTTCTGTGAGAAGGAAGGAGCTACTGTCGCACAGATGTGATTGTAATCTCATATTTGTGTCCTTATGCTGCTGCTAGTAAATCACCACACCTGATTGCTGCTCAGTCCTTGGTTTGCTTACTTAATCTTTCATGAAACTAGCCCTGGCAATACATTGTAGTTGTAAAGTGTTTACTTTGATGTAATAAATATAATGTTATTTCTGCTTCCTGCCCCCCACCCCCCTTTAAATGCACTAAAATGCTGTGTCCAAACTAATCTGGAACACGATTCATGTCATTATCAGATCAGCTGTTGAAATCTTTTCATCAAGTAATAAGGGAAATGGCCACTTCAAGTAAGGGCTAAGCAGCAGAAACCATAATTGATCCAAAGAGTGGCTATAAAATACTAAATTAACATTTTCATAGTTCACAAGAAAATTTGATTTATTCAGTGATGAAAAAGCAAGTGAAGTTCTAATGGTCTTACTGTATACTAATTAGTTCAGCTAGGATTAAAATTACATGATCCTTTAAGGAAATCACAATATAGAAAAAAGTCTTGGGGGGGGTGGAGTGGTGTTTGTTTGGGGGGGTTTTTAGTGTTTGTGGGGGTTTTTAAAATTATGTTGTTTCCTCCAAACCACAGCCTGAATAGTTGCTGTTTGACAGGCTGTGACTACAACAACAGGAAAGAACTCAGAGAAGTTTTACAGTAAACTTTGATTTGCAGACATAGGAGAACTATATGTTTATCTGGCATAATTCTTTTCAATATATTTCAGAGTAATTACTCTCATAGATATTTCATAGCTCTGCCCATAGCTGCAGAGCTGAAAAAAACTATTAATAGCTGTAATAACACAAACGGCCACTTGAATCCTCCAGTGCACTTCTAGTGATTGGATGTTTGATATTTCCCCATGTTTTGATTTGCTAAATACCCCGAGGTGACTCTGTTTTGCAAATCTTTTCCATCCTTGCTGTTAGTGCGATGAGAGCTGCTCAGCAGGGACGCCTTCACTTCGACAAAGCTTTGGTAGACAGTAAGAGGACTCCCTCTGTTGGCAAATCTATGGGTAACTGTGAGATAAATGAGAATTACTGTGTGCGTGTATCTTCCTGGGATACTATAATTTGTGAAATCTCAGCAATTTGGGTAATGAGATTGTGCTCGAACAAACAAACAAAACTAACCAGCCACAATCTGCAGCTGAACTGTAAACTCAGACACTTGCATAATTCTATAGAATTAGACCATAAATGGTCTATTTACATCTGAGCATTGTTGTTAAATCTTTTCTGTTCAAACAGTTTTGCGCTCTCTGCTGTATAAACAAATTAAAATTGAGAGAAGCAGGAATATCAGTGGCTCATATTTACGGGTGTTAAGTATTTCTGAGGTGAAATAGCACAACTATTTTAAGAAAAGAAAAAATGCCTTTCCATATTTCTAGGAGAGGGCTCTGACTCATCATGGAATGTATTAAAATAGACTGAAGTTCTGAATCCTAAATGTTAGCACCGAGCTGTCATTCCTTTGTGCTTTGAGCCAGCTCAGATAATAGGCTTTGCTGATGGCAGCTGCTTTGTAGAAAATAGCAATTTCTTTTTTTTTTCTTTTTTTCCTTCTAAATATGAAAATGAAAGAAATGCAATGAGACTCCCTTACTCAAAACTTCAGTCAAAGGTGGTTTGCAGGGTTCAAAATAAGGATAAGGGATATGAAACAAACAAACAAAAAAAACCCAACCAAAAAAACCAAAAGCAAACCAAAAAGCATTTGAGGCCAACTGTAATCACCTGGGACTGACTGAGCTGGAGAGAGACAAAAAGAGAATTCCTTGGCAAGGGTGGATGAGCATGGCAGTGGAGGCTGTGTTTGGCAGAGCTGCAGGGAATGCAGGCTGTTGGGGTGCTGGGTGCAGGGTCCTGTGCCACACGAGGCTGCACCGCTGTGCACTCCCACACCACCAGGAGACTCTCGCTCCCTGCAGCTGGAAGGTCAGCAAAAAGAAGTATGTGCTGATTCAAAGGATCAGCTAGGTGGGCAATACTTTTTGGGAAATGCTTACTCAGACGTGAATTTAGCTTCTTCCTTTTACACAAACGCTGCCTCTTTGCTGTCAATACCAAGAACACAAATCTTACTCTATTCAGTTTCAGTTAAATACAGCATTGTCCAGCTTTCTCAGGATCTGATCCCTACTCTGTGGTTACCTGCAAGCAAACCTGGGCTGGGACACCTATGAAAGGCAACCTTTCAGTGCTTGCTCCTCTTAATAGTTCCAAAATATTTTGAGCAATCTTGCTTAAAAGGTCATCTGTGCTAAAGATGGCTTGAATGACATGGTTTTCCCTAAATGTGGGAAAGGCTCCTGGTGAGTCAGGGCTGAGTCATGGGCAGATTATGCTTCTTCTCTATATGAGACCTGGTTTATTATGTTCCAAAAGTTATGTCCCAAAGAACTGTTTTGCCACAGCAGGATGCTGCTGTATCTGGAGGTGTGGTCTGAGGAGGTGCTGACCCATATCATTAGTGAGGTGAAGAAGCCCCTCAGAGCTTGCTGTGCACAGATGACCCACAGGCATTAAGGATCAGAACCTCTGAAAAGATACATTTTTAACTGCAGTTTGAACTCTGGTTTTTGTAGTCTTGAGAATTTTTTATTAGTCCTTTTAATTCTGACTAATAGTTACAAAGAAGTGCTGTACATGTAGGATATTTATTTTTATGTAGTCCTCTTGGTTTTTATCATCACACTGAGGATTGATTAATGATATTTATTTCCAGTGTTAAGGAAGGGAATTTGAAGAATGAACAGGCTAAAGTCACATACTAGGCCCATAGTGAGCTAAAATTACCCAGACCTTTATGTTTACTGAGTAGTCGTATTTTCAGCTTCATGACAGTTTTGACATATTTAATACACATGCAAGCTATAGGCACTCCTTTCTTCACAGGATTACCACACAGATATGAAAGAGGGCCATATAGTAGATGAAGGAAAAGGAGAATATTTCAATATGGTGTATTCTGACATAGGATGTAAAGGTAAGGAGAGCAGAACAGAAGATACAGGAGAGGGTTCAGTTCTAGTGAATAGGACAGTAAAGGTAAAAACTTGTGGGTTCATGACCTGATAGGAGGAGCTAAAAGGTGTCAAAGCCAGAATCAAGGCTAAATGGAGCTTTGTGAGGGACTCCAAATCCCAGCTTTTTCTATCAGGAGTACAACAGAAGCATTGCTGTGAGACATAAGAATGAACAGTTACATCAGAGTGAGGGCATATAAGAACTGCGATATTTCTTTCCCAAATCCTTTCCTATACTTTATGGTGTAGTGGGCACACCTGCTCTGAGTCAGTGGCACACCATTTGTTGGCATCACCAGAAAATAGGCTTGGCTGAAGCCAGCCCTGCTGTGCAAACCCTGAGAAATTATGCTAAGCTATATCTCTTCACCTAAAGAATTTGGATCTTAGTGGGTGTTAATAGGACCAGCCTGAGCTGAGACAAGACATATCTAAAACCATGGCTGCCAATAGAGAGGAGTTTGCAAGCCCATCACTTTACACTACAGATCTCTGAGAGCCTGAGCTCTCCTGGACGGCAGTGGCTGCACAGTGCTGATCTCCCCTGGAGCAGGGGTGCCTCCCAAGGCCACTCCTCAAGGTCAAGAGATCCTTGCCTGGCATCTGGGATCTATAGCAAGGTAAGTGACATTTTATGTTAAATCTAAAGCATACTCTACACAAGCTAGCTTAATTATTAGAAGTGTGGTAAGTAGTAGAGTGTTTGACCACCTTGTTGTCATTGTTTAGTAACTCTTTAATCATCATCGTCAAATCACTCTTTAGTAAAACTTCTTGGTTAACCCTACAATAATGACTTCTCTTAATAGCTTGAAAACCCTTTGGTACTGCTGAATGCCCGAGTTGCTTTGTTCTCTGCTTCCTGGAGGAAAAAAAAAATAAGTAGGTAGGTATTTGTATTTACATCATATTAAGTTCCACCCAGAAACTTTGTGAGGCTGGAACGTCATTTACAATGATGAAGCAATCAGTTCAGAATGCTATTATAAATTGCCACAGCTGACACACAGGGATACATGGCTCATCCAGAATGCATTCAGATGGGGCTCTCAGTCAAACAACTGAATTGCATTCAGCAGTGCTTAAAAATACTAGCAGATATTTATCTATTTCCCCATACTGGGAGCTTAAACTCTGCAGGTGTAAGTGAAGTGTGTGCGTGCCAGGGCCAGCTCAGTCTGCTTCTGTGAGTTCCTTTTCCTGTTGGCTGACTCTGTTACTTAGAATTAAATGTTGATTGGAGTTCAGAATTCAATTTTACACAAGATACAATGCAAAGCAAAAAATCTAAAGAAATGGTAGAAAATCTGATCCATAAAGGGGCAAACTAGTGACTTCTAAGAGTGTATGTTGCAAAGTGTCAGCCCACCAAAGTCAGCCAGGCTATGCCCACCAAGCAGGAAAACTCAGAGCTATCCAATTGTAACGCTTCAAGAGTTTAATGAGAAGTTTCTGTTAATACAAAATGGAAACTAAAGCACTTCCATCTGGTACTCCTTGATGAAAATGTTTATTTCAAGGCTATATTCTGCTGCATGTGGAGGATAATGGTTTACATACAAATGCATGCTCAACACTCCAATTCACTCTGAACTTAATTTGAATGACTTTAGTAACAATGGAAGATGCTCAGATTGACAGCCTCACACATCAAAGCTCACAGCATGATGGTTTGGGGGAAAGTGCAAGATACATACAAGAAAATTATTTCACCAAATATTTTTTATGCTAGAGACCAACCCAAGTCTAAGGCAGATAGCCTTTGATGACAGTTTGTAAAGTCCATCACAAATTCTGGCCTAGCTATGAAATGGCTGTAGTGTTGCACTCCTCAGCACACAGCAAATTGAGCCATAGGCTGTATTGCCTTTATTCCAGACTAGTGCCAGTGCAGACATTAAACATTGCAGTCTCCTATTGCAACACAAATGCACTGGGGAAATGAAGCCAGAGTGCAGAAGCCATTTCAGCTAAGCCTGCCTCCGAGCAATGGATTTTAAGCAGTAAAATTTTCTCAGGAGTGTAACACAGATTGAGGATAATACTGTTACCATCAAATGCTTGTGATCTTCAAGTCTAATAAGCTGGCATATACAAAGAACCTGTGGAGAACTGAGCAGGGGAGGCAAATCCAAATATATGATATTATCTTGCAGGGATCTGATTTAACTGAAGGCCCAGTTATGAAGAAGGAAAGCAGGTGCATAGAAGAGTTGCAAGCTGATGGAGTTAGAAACCATGTGCAAGAAAAGTAAGTATAAAACCTATAGAATGCTCAGGAGCAGTAAAAAGGCAAGGAGGGAAGATAAATGTCTTTTGTGGCTAAAGCAGAGTGGAAGGATTCAGGCAAATGTCTTTGTACAATCTCCATCAACTAATAGGACTGTAAAAAAGTGAACTACAATCCAGCATGGCTGAGAGATAACACCCTTTCTCATAAGAGAGTGAGTTGACAAATGAGGTGTAGTGGTTCCTTTGGGCTCAAAATGAATGTAGGCTCTATGTATGTGTATCTTCAGAGGTCTGAACCTAATCAAGTCCATGCAGGAAACCTCTGGGGTAACCTGGGCCATTTGGTTTCCGGGCTAGAACTCCCAAAAATGTCCCTCACACTGACTGGTACTCAGGGTTCTTAGACTGTCTGAAAGACTGCGTTATAATACTTGCAGGTTTTACTTTGTTTTCTTTAGTATTTTCTGCTTGCTTTTACTGTGTAAATACTCAAAAAAAATTTTTTGAGGTTTCAACATTGGAATATTGTAATGATAGGAATAAAATGCTGTAAAATGAATATGGGAAATGAAGAAGACAGTGCCTGTGAAATCAGGAGTGTGTTTTGCTGTACTAGTTTCCACTCCTTGGTTCTGGTCTGTGTGTTATAACAGCACAAATCCACTTTGAAAACTACAAAGCTGGAGCTCATAAGCTTGGAAGGGTCACTAGGAAAATGCAGTGCTTGTAGGAAATGCTGTTATGATTTTTGTGGGTTCTCCCACAAAGGCTTCTCTGTTTCAGTTGGTACTGGGTCAGTATCAGCACCATGTCAGAAAGCAGTATGACTATGCTCGAGATGACAGGCAAACTCTCACCTATCCCAACACCAAAGATTCTAAGCCTCATCTCTGCTTCATTTCTGACTGTGGCATCAGTGTCTGTATGACTTAGGTTTGAAATGCCAGTACAGAGTGGAAGTTTTTCATATGAGTAAAAGTAAACCTCTGTTCAATTGCACAGCACACGAGGCTTTGGGGTTCCGTTCTGCTTAAATACCAGCTAAAATATTGGAACCCAAGAGGCTGGGAAATAAAAAGATATTAAAACTTGCTGGTAGGCTTCCTGGAACTTTAGGTGGATGCTGACAAGTATATGTGCTGCCCACAGCAGTTTTTGCGGGAAAAGGGTTTTATTCCAGCCAGAGGTTCCAAAAAGCATGGGCTCAGAGGTTATCATTCCTGTGGAAAAATTTCCAGAAATAAACTATGTTAAGCAAATGTCTCAGTCCCTCACTGTCTGAAAATGGCGGGTAGTGAGGTTTCCATACAATGATTTCTTTGTCAGAAGAATATTCCATACACTGCTATAGCTAGTCCAGTTTTCTGTTTATGAATGCAGCATCAAAGATGTGAGACTTCCAGTCACTGAGCCTGGATAAATAGAGGGATTCATAGAAGTAAGCCAAATCTAGACCTTGGTTAAACCCATGGGTGACTGCAATTGACTTCAAAGTGAGCACAACCTAGTCTGGAATGAATACCAGGCTGGTTGCAGCAGTACAAGCTTTCTCATACACTCCTTCCAGCCTAGGCATTGATACTCAAAGCACTTTTCTACATGAAAAAGTAGCAGTACTAAAGTTATAGAAATATGAGTTTGGGTGGGGTTTTTTTTGTTTGTTTGGTTTTGTTTGTTTGTTTTTTTCCAAATCCTGCTGGAAGAAGAAATAATGCTTTGTAGGAGTCGCTGCATCCTCATCTGACGGGGATAGCAGCTCCTCTGAACGGCTCCTGGCCTGTTTCAGTCAAAGCTACTCTGGTTAACAGAACTCTTGTGGCCCCTTTTGGCTGACACAGGTGAGAGGAGTTTAAGTCTCAAGAGAAGCAATAACAGCAGACCCAGAGGACAAAGATCCCTGGCCTTCTTGCCACCTGAGCTTCTCTGGGCACATCTTCATTTCTCCATCTGCCTGCATAGTGGACACCAGGCTGACATGGTCCACTACAGCTAGCAGTGTTCGTGGAGGTTTGTTTTAGTGATCTCAGAGTGCAAAAAGACACAGGCAACAAGGGACTTCAGTTAAATCACAGCAAATGCACCTTTATTGAGTGCCAATCAACCTTTTGTGCATCAAGTGTGAGAGAGATAAAGAGAGAAAGAAAGTTATAAAGAGGGGGAAAGAGGAAAGGGGACAATAGCTACCAACACGAGTCAGAAGTCCTTGCAGTTCTTCTGCCAATGGTGCCTCAGTCCCGGTGGTAGGGAGTACTCAGTTTGAGTCCATCTAGGGAGCATCTTTTATAGCTCTTCTCAAAGCAACAGGCAGCTGGCCATAAGGTGGGGGAGTGAGTGCATTGTGTGTGGAGGGAACAAGGTACACAAGGTGCAGAGCAGCAGGCCAGGACTCCAAGGTATACCAGCCCACTAACCAGTACAGCCAGCCACTGTGACCTGCTCATTGTTTCCTGTGTGGTTCCCATGGGGATGCACTGCTCCACTGAACAAGGCTGCAGCCAACACCTGGCAGTCATCCCACCTTGGCCAGGCCAGGCTCCATTTGGGGGGGTTTTGGGACTCAGTCTCTGTCCTTCCTTGGCAAGGGTCGTGAGGCAATTTCTTTTCTTTAGTTCAATCACAGGTGTTGTATTTCAATGACTGGCCACTGTGGTATGTGAAAGTTGTATGGAGAAGAAAAAGCCCAAGCCCTCCACTGAAAGCTGTTGGTGGATGAACAGGATGCTTTAAGAAGTGTGAACACATCTCTCCAAATCAATTCCATTCAAAATGATAATTGCCTGTTACAAAGCATACATATTAGAGAAGTAAGTGTTGGAAAGGAGGTAATGGACCCTGTTCACAAAATCCCCAACTGCAAAGTCAAGTTCATTCCCCACCCAAGTTGTATAATGCTGTGATTCAGTTAGATAATGCTGTGTTTGCTATTTTGATTAGTGTCTTGGCAAACGAAATTTAATTGGAAAATGCTAGCTCTTTTTATTTTCCGTTTTTATAATCTTTGTTTGTCTCTCTAAATGCTTCCATGTGAGCAACTTCACTCATCTTTAAAGAATGCATGTAGAAAAAAAAAGTTTATTGAAGCCTTTAGCTATTATATTTAGCTATCTGCTTGTAACAGAAAAAGGTCGCCATGAACAGTCTCCTTCCTCTTGATTTTTTTTTGTGGAATTTTACTTAAATTAATTTACTTAAGGAAAAGCATGTTATATACAAAACGGGGGGTTTCTGTGCCACCTTGTCTGGAAAGCGTATTTTCTGAAATTTCCTGGTGAGAACAGTCAGGGGTGGGTTCGGGTTTAAATCCGATGTTGTGCTGAACGCTTACAACCTTGACTCGAACCGTGGCTTGCTGGATTTGGTTGTGCCGTGTCCACGTCACCCGGGCCCTCTCAGGGGATAAGGCGAGGCTGTGCTCTCGGGGAATGCCCAGGCTGCCCATGTGACGGGTGGAGTTACCTTTTCTACTTCGTGTTTTGCTCTTTATAAAGTTGGCCTCTCGCTGAAGCCGCCTCTTGGGTCAAACCTGTTGTGCGGTTTCCACCCGCTGGCGGCTGTCCCTCGGGGCACTGCCCCCTGTCCCTGGCCGCTGCCGGCTGTTCCCCAGAGC
>VWYP01022884.1:0-21230 GCA_013400435.1 Pycnonotus jocosus | reverse complement strand
AAAATCCCAAACAAACAAAGCAAACCCTCCCCCAAAACAAACAAAAAACCCAAACCAAACCAACAAACAAAAAACTCCCACCCAACCAACCAACCAAAGAGGAAGGGAGGGATCCTGGAGAGCCCACAAAACTACACTTTAAAACTTCTTATTCCCTTTGTAACTTCCTCTATATCTTAACTTTAAACCCTTCAAACTCTCCATTTCCCAGCTCAATGTGTTTCTGTCTAAAGTACAAACCCGGATTTTTGTTGATGTTCTCTGAATTTGGAAGCTTTGCCCGAGGTCTCAGGTGGAACCCTGGATTTATTTTTGTGTTTGGGGAATTTTCTGTGCCTGGATTTCCCAAAACAGGAAACCCCATGGGCTTCATTAACGAGCCCAGCTAATTAAGGCCACTTGGAGAGAAGGCAGGAGAGGCAGTTTTGTCCCAATATTGGCTGTTCATGGATTTATTCCTCCTCTCACACAGCCCAGGACACCACAGAGCCTCCTCCAAACTCCGGAGTTTTTCTAAGGAAGCGGGGATGAGGGAATAATTAAATTAGAAAAATTTCTAATTTAATTTAATTAGAAAATTCCCTGGCCTTCTATGGGAGGTGGAACCCCACAATTGCTCCGAGGATGGGCTTGGAGCAAGCTGGGAGAGTGGAAAATGGAAAAAAAAGTTTGGAGCAAGATGCTCTCGAAGGTCTTCTCCAAGCCAAAGCATCCTGTGATTTTATGGAATGGCTGCACACAATTGTATTTTATAAATATCTATTAAAAAAGGGGGGATATGGATAAATTAAAGGTGTTATATGTACACACTCCCATATAAAAGAAATAAAAATTACGTATTTTTATATCTGTAAAGGGAAAAATTGCCAGGAATATCACACCCTTGTTTGTTTGTAAGTCACATCCCAAAATCTACAGTGAAATTATCACAACGTCTTGAATTTTATTTTTAAAAATCGGCAATATTTAGCTGTGGCCTACACAGAATTATTCCCACTCCTCTGATACCTCTGGTAGTTAATCAAGACTATAAAAGTGCTGACCTGAATTAAGACAAAGTGTCAGGGAATGTAATTACAGGACAATTACCCAGATCCATTATTTTCCTTCTGATCCCCAGAGCCAGGCACATCTCCAGGCCCTGCATTCTCCACGGATTTCACACCTTGTCTGCGAGATAAAACATTGTCACAGCCCCAAATTCACATTGAAACGTGTCCCTCAGGGGTCTCAGAGCTAATGGAGAAACTGGAGAATTCCAGCTGCCAGGAAAAACCTCACTGAAGGAATTTAAGGAGGAAAAAGAACATTTCTTAAGGCGTGGCATGACCAGGATTTTTTTAAAATTATTTTTTAAATGCAGGGGGGGAAAGTTCAATTTGGTTTTTTTTGGTTTTTTTGGGGTTTTTTTGTTATAAATACAGGAAATTTGCACAGTGTTTCCACTGGGAATTCAGGGTGTTTTGCTCTCAGCAGTAAAAGATCTTCCCTGGGATAAGAAATAATTTATCAGTCTGGAGACAACCTGTGAAGTGTTAATAAAAACCCCATAAAGCAGTTTGGAAGTTACCTGGAATAAAAAAAACAAAACAAAACAAAAAAACCCCATAAAGCAGTTTGGAAGATACCTGGAATAAAAAACCCTTAAAGCAGTTTGGAAGTTACTTGGAATAAAAAACCCCATAAAGCAGTTTGGAAGATACCTGGAATAAAAACCTCATAAAGAAGTTTGGAAGATACCTGGAATAAAAACTCCATAGAGCAGTTTGGAAGATACCTGGTATAAAAAACCCATAAAGCAGTTTGGAAGTTATCTGGAATAAAAACCCCATAAAGCAGTTTGGAAGTTACCTGGTGTTCAAAGCAGGATAAAATTGGAATTCTGGAATTCTGCCCTGATCAAGAAGGGGAAAAATATTTAAAAAGTCTGCTTGACATCAATATTTGATTTTAGAAGTGTTCCTAAAAGTCAGAACCAGCCCCATCCCTGGGATCCCCCCACGCTGGGTGTTCCCTGGGGCAATCCCAAGGGCTGGGAACGCCAATCCCAGGGCACAAACCAAGGCACACCGGGGCTTTTACCATAAAAATGAAGGTATTTATTCAAGAAGTACAAATTTGATGGTACCAGCCATCTTTGAAAGCCATTCCCATGAGGCAGAGAGGACACAGAGCCGAGGCCCTCGCTCAGGGCACACGGGAGCAGAGTGCCACCAAGTGCCATTGGAAGACACCAAGCGCCACCAAGCGCCACCAGGTGTCACCGCCGCAGTCCTGGCCAGCGTTGCTCAAATCCACCTCTTTTGAAGAAACATTCCCTGGACTTGAGAGGCACAAATCGGGGTTTTTTTTTTTAGCCAAGACCAGTTTGTTGTTTTAATAAAGCCACCAGCTCCAGTTTCTTGTCGCCTTCCATCGCCTTGAGTTGTCTCCAGCCTTTGGAGCGGGTTCTCATCTCCGAACGGAAAATCCAAAAAAAAAACCAGATCTGGGGATGAGCAGGTGCAGGATTCTCTGGAGCTCCAGGTTTTAAGGCAGGAGTCAGGATCTGAAGTTGTCTCTTTGCCCCATGGCTCTGACTGAGTGGTCTTCAGGTGGGAAATGCACAAATCCAGAGTTCCTCTGGACCGACCCCGCCGAGCGTGGAGGGTCGGGACAAATTTTCCACGGAAAAATCCAGCAGACACGTTGGTTTAAAGCCTCCAAGTCCACTTGGGAGAAGCCTTTTGGTTGAAATATCTCATTTTCCAGCTGCCTGCCTGCTGTAGGCTCAGTGAAGGGTCTCCCTCGGGAAGGAGAGCTCCAATTCCATCCCCACAGAGGATCCACGCGGATGGAACCCGGGAGAGGAGAGGCAGGAAGGACACAACAACCCCAAACAACTCCTGGGAAAGGAAACCTCGGAGCAGATCCGTGTCTCCAAAGCACCACAAGCGCTGGGGAACAGCAGGACATCCATCATTTGGGGGAGGAGACACCAAATGTGGGTGCTGAGCAATCCAACTCCTGAGGATTCCCAGGGAATCTGCAAGGCAGCCACCACAGCCAGCGGGGTTGGAGCAGGATTTGTTGTTTTTCCAAGGAAGGTGGGCAAAGCTCATCCCCAAGGCCAAGGCAGGGTTTGTTTTTATTTGAAACTCCTTTCTCAAGCACCTCTAATCCCACTCCAGAAGAGTCCAAGCTGTCCCAGAGCTTCCAGCCGTAATCCAGGAGGGATCTGATTACAGAAAAGGGCAAAACAAAACCAAAAAAAAAGGGAAAAAAAGCCCCTTTTTCTAAGAGAGACTACTTCCATTTCAAAGTAACAGGATCTGAGCAGCACAGGGAAAAAGCCAAAAAAAAAAAGAAAAACACCTTTTTTTGTCTTTTTTTTTTTTTTTTTCATGTAAACATTCTCTGCATAAGGTGCAGGGTCTCTGATGTCTGTACAGGAACACGGGAAAAGTTTGGAAAAGAGAACTCCAGAGCCAGAAATGCAGCACAGACATGGAGAAACGTTCAGCATTCACTTTGTCAACACCTACACAGCAAAAACGCTTCCAGAACTCCATGGCTAAAAGCATCCCACCATTGTAACAAAGAGGGTTTTTTTTGCATTTTTAATACTTTCAGGGAAAAAAAAAAAGAGAAAAAAAAATAAAAAAGGAAGAAAGATTTTACATTATTTACTAGCAATGGATATATATGCAGAAGCACGTCACACTACAGCAATATTTTATCAAGTTATCATTGACCTTCACCAAACATTATGCACAGTTGCTCCAAAGATTCCCTCTTTCCTCTCCTCCCCAAAACTTTCTGTGGAAGGCAAAGAAAAGCTGGGCTTGGTTGGGTTGCTCCTGGGCTGAGGAATTTTTCTTTTTTTTTTTTGGTGTTGTTACACCCCAAATTTAAGGTGTCTATCAAAAACCCCAACTGATTCCACCACCAGCTCGCACCAATTCATTCTCCAAAATATTCTCCAGCTCCAGAGAATCCAAAGCTTTCAGGAAATGGATCCCAAGCTGTGTTTTGTGTAGAGGAGCCCAAAAACTCCCATGCATCAAGGCAGGCAGGGACATCTGGGGGGGCTCTGAAGGAGCAGCTGGCACTGGGGAGGGGAAGAAGACCCTGAGCATCCTTCTGCAGTGCCCTAAATGGACCTGCAGCACACCTGGGGTGTTTTTTGGGGGCTCCCTGGCCCTGGCAGGCTCAGATGTTTGTGCCTCTCTGCCCTTCAGGCTGTTCAGGAGTGGGATTTTCCTCAGGTCGTCACTTCTGGCTCGGGCAGAAGGGACGAGAGAAGAGTAGAAAAATCCGAGCTGTGTCAAACAGAGCTGTCACTGAGAGGGTAAAAAAAGGCTCTGCTGGCATCAGTGCCCAGCCAGAGCTGAGCAGGAATGGCACAGAGGGCTGAGGGGAGGAATTGAAAAAGCACAAATTGATTTCTCCCCGCTCGTGTCGTGTGCGTTACAATTCGGGGACATCATCGACACCCCAGGGTCACAGCACCCCAAAACCCAGCCAGGACATGCTGCCAGCACCCTCCTGCTGCAATCCTGGGGTTCCCCATCCTCTCCTGGGGTTCTCCATCCTTTCTGGAGGTTCTCCATCCTCTCCTGGGGTTCCCCATCCTCTCCCAAGCACCCATCAAGCCCCATCGTAGAGCCCCTGATTGATGATGCCACTTTCAGCCATGCCCTGCTCTCCAATAAATTTCACCCTCTTTACCCCAAAACTCATCCCACACTCCCCTGCACCAGAATCTGCACCAAACCCCAGCTTTTAGGGGCAAACTCCATCATTTGAGACACAAATGTTGTCCATCATGTCACCATTTCCAGTTCTATGCGTGGCCCCCGTCAGCCACGTGCCTTTACAGCTTGTTACTGATATTTTTAACAGATATTTTGGAATTTGAAAGTTCTTTCCTGATGGAAACCTTGCAGAATTGTGTTTCTGCAGAGCCTGTGCTCAGTACCGCTGTCACTTTGCACAGAGAGGGTCACAGTCTTCACTGTCACCTCTAAAAGCGTTTTGCCATTGAATTCTTTCAGGGTTTGATATGTGATTAAGGAGGGGGAGGCTGTTCAAGAGAATTTTCATGAACAAAGTCTCTGTTCTGCTCAGAACCCACTCACAACAGGGCCTTCAGAGCATCACCTTTTCTCCCTGCCATAAAAGCAATTAATACAAAACACGATCATCTGGAACAGGGTCATGAAACTGAGCCTTTTCCAGCTCAGAGAGGGGGGAGAGGGAGAAGAAGGAGCAATCCCAGCTCCTACATCTCAAAAGCAGCACCTGCTGACAAATTGCCTGAATGAAAATAAAAAAAAATAAATTTAAAAAAAGGATCCAAAAAAAAAAAAAAGGAAAAAAAAAGAAAAAGTGGTGTTTTAGTGTTCACAGATCCAGGTTTGCTCCTCCTGAATCCATCAAATTTCTCCTCCCCTTTCCAGGGAAATGACACCATAAAGAGCATTTATCCAGACATATAAATTATGCCTTATAAGACAAGTAGTGTCCTCCTGGCATGAACCCATCCTTTGCCCAGAAAAAAAACCCAAGAGAGATTTTTTTGACTTGTTTACGTAGCAAATATTTCCCCCTCCCCTGGAATGCAAAAGATTTGGCTGCAAAAAACCTCAAGTGCAGTAAATCAAATTTACTTTAAAAAAACCCTCCGGGATAGAAAACTTGTTCTAGGTTAGTATTGATCAGCTCACTTTCACCTTTAAAAATAAAGGGGGAAAAAAAAAAGAAGGAAAAAAAGCAAAGCAAAGCAAGTCACTTTGGTGATTCTGGGAACAGAATTTTCCTCTCTGCAGCTCTGCCACTGCATTTCAGGCATCCTGTACCGAGTGGGGCCAGTGGAGCTGTCAGAAACCCCCAGGTTTGATACAAAATGAGGACCAAAACCAAGCTGGAGTTGGGTGGGAGCTGCAAACAAAACGTGGCTCTGTTTCCCAGCCATCAATGAAATTCTGCTTCCCCCTGCTGGGATGTCCCTGATCCTCCTGACCCTGGTGCAAGAACTCCCTCGGAGTTCCTGAGTGCCAAAAATTTGATTTCTACGGAATTACTGAAGGAGCAGAAGTTTAAAAAATTCTCAAGGGAATCCCCCAGGTTTCACTGAATTCACAGAGGGAAGACAGAAACCAGGAAAAAAAAAATCTGTTATTCCCATATTAAGAGCATGTTTGACTTTGGAAGAAGGGATTTCAGTGATGGCTTAAACCCCAAGGGAACAGAAATACAGAAATGCTGATGAAAAGAGCAGGGCCTCGATCTCCACCCAAGGCAGGGGTGCAGAGCAGCTCCAGCTGGGGGGGAACAAACTGCACCCCCCAGCCCCAACAATGATCTCTGAGACTACAGAAGGATTTGTCACCTGCTGGAAGGGCCCTGGTACATTCTGAGGGGAAGGCAGTGGCTGGGGGAGCCCTGTCCTGGAGAGACACCACAGCTCCAAGGCTGGTGGCTTCCCCAAAAGTGACACCCCAAAAGCTGCCAACTGTGTGCTGCTGCAGCCTCACCATCTTCCATGCTCTGTGCCCTGCAGGGATGCATGGGGAGCTGCAATCCCCGCTCTGTGCCCTGCAGGGATGCATGGGGAGCTGCAATCCCTGCTCTGTGATCACCAGGGATGCATGGGGAGCTGCAATCCCTGCTCTGTGCCCTGCAGGGATGCATGGGGAGCTGCAATCCATGGCACCTGCAGAGTCACCTGGCCCAGGGGTGCTGTGGGGCTGCACTCCCAGGGCATCCCTCGCCCTGGCTCACCTGAGCACAGCCCCTCTGTGACCTGGGGGGCAGCAATGGAGCAAACACAGACTCAGGGGCCCACGGGGCAGGAGCTGGGGCTGAGTCAGTGCTGGAGCAGTAAAGGACAGTACAGGACAGGGCAGGACAGGGCAGACAGGGCTGAGTTATTGCCTGAGGCTCCAGCTGGGAGCCAGCGGTGGCACAGGGCTGCACCACCACCTTGGAATGTACAATTGCCTGGTCTGAGCATCACCAGGAGCTGCCAGAGAGCAAAGCCCAGCCCAGCTCCACTGCCCAGGGCTGGCTGTGCCACATCAGAGCCCGGGCACACCCGGAGGGATCCCCGTGCCCGGCTCCTTCCTGCAGGAACTCTGTGTGCTGCTGATACGGAACTGGATACATCGATTCGGTTTGAAGTCAGTTTTTTTAAATAAAAGTGCTCTCTGTAGCTCCAGCCTCATGGATCAGGACACCACTGGCAGCTCCAGGACCATGACATATCTGTGTTAAGTGAACAATCTCTTCCCTCCCTCTTTTCCCTTCCCTTCCCTTGCCCTGCTCCTCTTGCTGTCGTGTCCAATACGGGATCAGCCAAAGCCCAGAGGCCGGGTCACACCTTCACCTTCTTGCAGATCTCCATCACAGATGGAATTTCTTTGCTGGTCATTCCTTGCAACCCATCCACGAGCAGGAACCCCCCCAAAAAAAACCCCAAGAAGAAGAGGGCAGCAAAAAACAAACCCCCAGACGAGCGACACGGCAGAGAAGAAGAACCAACAGCTCAGGCTGCTGGGGAGGAGAGCGAGATCAATTTTCCACCGGGGTGGGATTTGCTAAGGGCTGGCTGACGATGACTTGCACCACGTAGTCCTTTGGGATTTTCAGCTCCTCCAGTTTCATTTTGTCTGCCAGGGGCCTCCCGGAGAAGAACCAGCGCTGGCTGCCCGGCTCCACCCCTTCCACGGCGTGCAGCCGGCGCTTCATGTGGTACACGGTGTCCATGCTGCGCACCTGCAGCTTCAGGTCCTTGCCCGTGGACAGGCGCAGGCGCAGCTGGCACTCGTGGCCCGAGTTGGGAGGGGGTTCAGGGATGTCCAGGGTCTCCAGGTCACCTTTCTCCTCGATCATGTTGATGGGAGGGGCGAGGCAGTAGACTGGCAGCTGGTAGCGGTTGCCCAGCTCATCGTAGCACTCGGTGAGGGCACCTTGAGGAGAGAAGAGAGAGGGGATCAGTGAATTTCTGGGACATCACACACTGCAGTGGTCACTCTGGGAGGTTTTGGCTCTGCTGTTCAACCACCCAAGGGGTGAGGTTGGAATTCAGGCTTTAAAGCATAAAGCAGAGCTGTCACTCTGTTCTGACATTCTGTTTTGGACACTCTGGGATATTTTGAAGTGAATTGCTTTGCCGGCCACAAAAAAAACTGGTTTTGTGAAGATCATGAGGATGTTTCATTGGATTGGGAAGGGAAAATGCTAAAAAGGGCTGGTTAAAATACTGCTGCCACCCCTAAGCAACTCAGAATTTTACTGATCCTCCTGCAGGACCAACAATTTAAGAGATCTCAGGGAGGTCAACTTTTGCAGGAGTTATTAAGTGGAGCAAATATAGCCACACTCACCTGAAAACATGAAAAGTTTTAAAGGACAAGACAAAAATCATCAACGCATCACCTTGTCTGCATCCAGAAACTTGGGGCTGAGATAAAATAACCCCCTGAAAACCAACCACCCCCTCTCTGCAGATAAACCAGGACAAACTGCCAGAGCAGCGAGGAGGGATGAGGATGTGCTCCCATGGCTCATTCCAAGGAGGAATCTTTCAGCATGGCCAAGGTTCAGGACACATCTGCCCCCTTCAAATGCCACTTTGGACCCATTCACACTGCCCCCTCAGGCTGTGAAAATGCAGGAGAGCACCGTGAAAGGAGGAGTTTGTAACCTCTCCAACATCCCCAGATTGCTGAAATGCTTTTTACAGAGTTTTTACTGAGCTCTGCCAGGACAAACAAACAGACACGGCCACCCAGGTCTGCAGCTCCATCAGCACCACAGCCACAACCCCAGCACGGCTCCTCTATTCCCACAGCAGCCCTGGCTCCCCCAGCCAAAGCCCTGCAGTGTCAGGAGGGATTTTTATTTCCCCCAAACTCCCTTGGGATAATCTGGATAACCTGGATGCTCAGGAACTTTCCCACATGTTGAAGTATCAAATACAAGGTGAGCTTTTCACAGTGTTACTTTATAAAATAGATTTTTTTACTTTATAAAATAGATTTTTACCCTATAGAATAGGGTTTTCAAGCACTACCCCAGAAAAGCAGCAGCACATTTTCTGGGCTGTTTTAAGGATTCAAGGCAGAGAAGGCTGAAAACAGAGTCTGGGAAAGTGAGGAAGCTGCATCCCAAAGCCCAGCAAATTCTCACTGTGGTTGACCCCCCTCTCCCCATGTCTGAATTTCCCTGTAGAACCAATTTCCACATTCCTGCCCCTAGAGGGGCACAGTCACTTGCCAAATTACCCATCCTCGTGGAGCTGGGAATGTTTGAAGAGGAGCCAAGTCCTTGAGCTACAGAATATTAAAAACCTCTTTGACTCTGCTCTGCACACAACAGCCAAGCTCTCTTTGTTAGGAACTAAGGGGTTTTTCTAAAATTTGGAGATTTTTTTTTTATCCTGCTGACACTGAGTTGTCTTAAATTTTGCTGTTTGATCAGCAAAAATTGCCACAATATAAAATTATAACTCAGGGATATGTGGTGTCACCCAGCCCAGTGTAAGAGCTGCATCTTCTGCTGGAAATCTTTTGGATAGAAATCCTCTTTTTATTAAGGGTAATTTGTGTTGTGAAAACACACAGAGGAAATCAATCAAAAGATCAATGTTTTAGGTTTCTGTTTCTACAGGTAGCACCAAGGCATCTGTGCCCTGAGATTTATGAGAGAACCAAATTTTAAAAAGTTAATAAAATGATATAATTACATCAACCCATTACAGTGTTTTACCATTAATGAATTCCAGAAAAAACCAACTTTTATCAAAGCTGTGTTGGACCCAAACCCTTTTATGGTTCTTTGTCCTTTACAGACCCAAGCCTGAAGTTGCCACACTTCAGTTTTGTTTTACAACATTCATTTCACTCCTCATCTATTTCCTAAATATCCCAGGACTCAATTCCAGACATAAAAAACAAGCTTGCTGCTAAAAACAAGCCAAAATCCAAACCTCAACAGCCTTTCAATGCAGCTAAAATTTCTTCCAAAGCCATTTCCCTTAAAAAAAATGCATCAGCTTTAGAAGAGCACCTCCAAGAGTTAATTTTAAATAAAATGGGGGGAGCTTGCTGAGGAAATTTCTTCATCATTTATCTGGTTGCTCAGCTGAACTAACATGGAGGTCAAAGCTGAGGCTATAAACACTGGATTCCTTCATCATCATCATCAGATGAGCAATATTAAAACAAATCCTCTCAAACAGCAGCTAACTTGGAGGTCTGCAGCTGAAACAAAAAATAAATAAATAGAAAAAGACACAGAATTGGAAAGCTCTGGCCAATAAACCCCCCCAGTCCCATCCCAGACTGAGAAATGGTTTCTAACAAATTGGTAATGTAAGAACAGGTTATTGGAAATCTCAGTAAAGTCTTCCATTCATCCTGGTGAAAATGTCCCCAAATATCCCAACCAGGGAACACTTCCTGACATTGGTGATCTCACTGAAAATCCCAGGAAATCAAACATTCCAAACAGAAAACACTTCCTGACATTGCTGATCTCACTGAAAAAACCAGGAAACCAAACATCCCAACTACAAAACACTTCCTGACATTGCTGTTCTGACTGAAAATCACATTTCTGACCCTTCCTGCAGGATACAGCAGCCTGGACCACTTTTAGCTGGAAAGGGGCACTAAAAGAATATCAAGTCTTTATGAGAAAACAGAAAACAAGGCAGATTTTTTAAATTTTTTTCTGTTCTTTAGGCAAGCAGGGTCCTTGGAGCACAGGAAGGATGCAGCCTCCTTAAACCAGAGGAGGAAAAAGCAGCACAGAGATGCTCAGAGCTGCAGGAACAACCATCCCACACCCCAACTGAGCCTGATTTCCCTTCCCTCCCCAAACCAGAGCAGCTTCAGTTGCCAAAGCCTCAAGGATTGGAGTTTTCACCACTGGATCATCCAAAGAAACCCCCCTGGAAGGGGCAGATTCCAGCAGGAAAGCAGCAAGGAAGGGAAGGGTGGCAGACAAGAAGATACAATGCAAAAAAAAAACCAAACCAAACCCAAAAAACAACAGCAGATGGGATTATTTTAATATTTCAGAACTAACACCGGCTTGGAGAGTGAGGAGTTCTGGAAGGAGCCACAAGGCAGAGCTTCTTGTTGGTTGTTATCCAGGTAGGAGACAGCTTGAGAATTTCAGAGAGGAAAAATAAGCAGATGTGATCATCAAGCATAAGGAACAGGAAGGTTTTGAAGTGAATTGCTTTGCCAGCCACAAAAAAACCTTTGTTTTGTGAAGATTATGAGGATATTTCATTGGATTGGGAAGGGAAAATGCTAAAAAGGGCTGGTTAAAATACTGCTGCCACCCCTAAGCAACTCAGAATTTTACTGATCCTCCTGCAGGACCAACAATTTAAGAGATCTCAGGGACAAGGAGGACAACTTTTGCAGGAGTTATTAAATCAAGCAAATATGGCCACACTCACCTGCAAACATAAAAAAGTTTTAATGCATTTGAAATGGCTTTTGGGCATTTCCTTCAGCTGCACAGCGTTCTCTTCAGGAAAAACTGGAAAATTCTGGGTTTGTGTTCATAAGGTGCCTTCAAGTTTTAGAGCAATTTTGAGGAGCATTGCTGAGAAACACCCAAAACTTAAGATCTGAGCAGATTTCTATTTTCTTTTTTTTTTTTTTCCCAGACAGATTTGCTGCAGGAAGAGAAATTAAGACAAAGCAACCCAAAATGTTGCATTGCAGTGGGACTCAGCTAATTTAAGGAGACTGGCTGTGTATAACACATTTGCCCAAGGAACAGCTGGCTCAGTTGTTTTTTCTGACTAAAAATCTCCACTCCAAAGCCAAGCTGAGCCTGGATTGCTGAATAAATTGGAGACAGCAGAGCTTTCACCTGTGGAGTATTGATTTGGACCCAATAAAAATCACTAATGCCTGAAATTCAATAGGAAAACAAAGGGGTCTTCCAGCAGAGCAGTTCCTGGGGAGCAAAGATGAGGCAGAAAAGCTGAATTATCTCTTCATCTTTATTAGCTGCTGATTTCCCAGGTCTCAGCTGGGAAATACAAGATTTTATAAAGATCAAACTCCCTGTGCTGACACCAGGAGCACGTGGGAGAGGTGGAGGGAGCAGGGCTGGGACAAGAGCAAACACACAGGGCTGTGCCCCACTCACCTCCAGACAGCCCAGACCGGGAGGAATTCACACCAAAAAAGCTCTTCCTGACTCAATCCCAACAGAAACTGCTCAGTTCAGCCCTGGAAGTGTCCAAGGATGCTGTTACCAGTGTGGCTTTCCCTGTTTTCCAGAGGGAAATCCTCGTGCAAGTCAGTGCCTGGCACCGTGTGCAGAGAACAATAAAGCAGCTGCAGGAATTTATGGGGTTGGGGAAATCCTTGCTAATGAACCACCCCAATCAACCCCCTCCCCTGCTTCTGCCACAGGAAATGTCCATGGGTGATGTAAATTCGAGCTGCCAGAAAGCTCCTGGACAAAGGTGCAGCCTGGATCCTCAGGCAGGGCACTGCTGCCCTGCTCTCATCCTCCAAGAACGGGCTCTGCAGATAATGAAGCATTTAATAATCCTCATTTCAAACCCACGGAGAAACAGCTCTTCCATTAGGGGAGCATTGCTGGTCTGGCTCCATTCCACGCTGGAGAACAACTCCCAGAGCTCCAGGAGCTGCCTGGTGAGCAGGAGCAGCTCTTTGTGTCTCATTCTCACTCGTGGAAAGCGGCACCAGACACACAGGGATGGAAATTGGAAAGAGGGGAAATGAGGAGATTCTGACATCCTTCCCAACCTCCAGGGTCCCTCCCAGCTGCTTTTCCTGCAATCCCAGCATGGGAGGGAGCTCTGGGGATCACCCAGCAGGGTCACATCCAGCTGGGTTTTGGATGTCTCCAGAGAGGGAATTCCACAACCTCCCTGGGCAGCTGTGCCAAGGCTCTGCCACTCTGCACAGAAAGGAGTTTTTCCTCATGCTCTAACACCAAAACAAGACTTTTGAAAGAGCAAATCCCAGTTGGAGAATCCAACCAAAGATCCCTCAGGTGTATCCATCCAAACTAAGCAGAACTCACCCTAACACAGAGGAGGTTGGACAGATTGTTCAGAGAAATTGTGGCTGCTCCATCCCTGGAATTGTCCAGGGCCAGGCTGCAAAAAGCCAGGATAGTGGAAGGTGTCCCTGCCCATGATATGGGACTGGATGAGCTTTAAAGTTCCCAAATTTTGGGAAAAGCCTGCTGCACACGTGCCCTTCATCACAGCAGAGCACCAGCATCACTTCATTCATTAGCACTAATTAGCTAGGCGGAAGGTGAAAGATAATTAACACAGCCTTCTGAAACAGAGGAATTTCTGCTAAGTGAGCCCCTCCTGTTCAGATTTCAGCCCCAGGTGTGCATCCCTGACTGTGCTGGAGTGAGGAGAGCAGAGGGATCAGCACAGAACAGGGATGGGACACTCTGGAAAGGGCTGCTCAGGGCCCTGAACCAAATCCCTCCAAATTCCTCTTGAAAATCCACACTAATTCCAACAGCAGCAGTGGCAATCCTGTCAGAGGAGCTGGAATCCTCACTTGATGGGAAATGGGAGAGCAGGGAAGAAGGGACCTACACCACAAAGCTCCAAATTTCACAGCACTGCAACTTCCACAAACAACACAATCCTGCCCTAAAACAGCTTCACCAGAGCTCAGATTCCTCCAGTCTGTGCAGCTCCTCACTGCCTTTGATAAATCAAATAATTCTGCATTCATGTTAACAACACCATATGTACTGCCACTTCCACATCCCTGTAAAACTTGGATCTGATCTTGCATGGAAGGAACAGCTTCCAAGAGCTATTCCAGCAGGGTTCAAAGATGACAAGTCATTTTACTAATGAAGTATTCATCTACTACCCTGCTTTGCATGTCATGGAAATAGATGCCTGTCTAGACAGGCTTCTTAGATAAAAAAAAAATTAAAAATAAAATGGTTGGTACAAGAGCTTCTCTGTGAACCCTCTTCATCTCCATTTGCTGTTCTGCATGATCTAGCTTCTTCAAGGGGCTGGAGGGTTCTGGAGGAGAAGAGGAAAGCAGAATATCATCATCACCTGAGGCTGCATTGCATCCCTCCAAGCACAGCTCCCCTGGCAGTGCTTACAGTGCCCAGGTCAGCTGTGCAGGGCGAGGCTGAACCCAGATTTACAGAAGTTCTCACTGCCTTGGTCACCATTGATTTTTTTCAGTCTGCTGTTCCTGAAAATGCAGAGTGAGCACCTGGCACTGAGCATCCCAAAATCCTATCAAGGACACGGCTCCAATGGAAAACCAAAGGGGAGGCTCACGTTATCCATGAGACAGAGATTTCCTTTTCCTTGCCAACCACAGACAGATTTTATCCCTGGAAGTCAACAAAATGTCCAGGAATTCCTGGGACACTCCAGGGATGGGCACTCCAAACCTCCCTGGGCACTTCCAATCCCTGAGCCCCCTTTCCATGGGGAAATTCCTGCTGCTGTCCAAGCTGAGCCTCCCCTGGCCCAGCCTGAGGCCGTTCCCTCTCCTCCTGTCCCTGTTCCCCATCCCCACCTGGCTCCAAGCTCATTCCAGGGAATTGCAGCGAGAGAGGAGGCACAGCCTGATCCCAATTAGTTGGGATGTTCAATTAACACCTGCTGACCACAGACCTGGAGCTGCTCCACCTCCTGAGCCCTCCAGGCAGGGAGTTCAGCCTCCAAACAATCCCCTGCCCACCGGTGCCTGCTGAAAATGAGATTTCAGAGAGTTTAATCCCAGCTCCAGGTGGATCTGGAAGGAAATCTGGGCTGTGCAAGCTCCAGGTAAAGCAGCAGCAGCAGTGACAACCCCTCAGACTGAACACCAAACAAAAATTGGCTGTGATGGAGCGTGGAGGGATCTCCCAGCTGCTCACAGGGAGAACAAGAGGTGGAAAACTCCTCAAAGTGAACAAAACTCCCTCAGCACCCACCTGTGTGCAAGAAGGGAGAGCAGGCAGGCACAGAATGGGCCGTTCCCAGGTTTGTCCTGCACCTTTGTCCTGCCTGCTCCCATCTCCCTGCTGCCATCCCAGACCTGCCCATGGAAAATCACTCATCTGCATGCTCAGCCTCCAAGGATCACCAGCAAAAAAAAAATTTAAAAAAAAAAGTGCCAGGCTGCAGGGAGGTCAAGCAGCCTGGCAGGATCCCACAGCAGCGCCCACATCCCAAAATAAAACTCCAGCTGAAGGCTGGCTCAGGCTGTGGGGGTGGAGGGGATTAAAGGAGGTCACAGGAAGATCTGAGGCTGCAGAGTTGCTTTATTTGCTGCTCACCTCCACGGGGCCGCTCCTTCAGAGTGCCCTTATTTAAAAATAAAATAAAATTTAAAAAAAAATAAAGAGGAAAAATTATTGATTAAGCAGAAAGTTGTGAGAGTGAATGTTGGTGCTGCACAGAGCAGGTGCTGAGAGCCCACAAAGGTTCAAAATTCAACCTGCTGTAGCTGTGACCTTCTATAAAAAAACCCTTCCCTGATCACTCAGGAATTATTCAAAGCACCTCGGAGGTTTCATCGTTCCCCTGCAGTTTCAGGGAGTCAAACCATGGATGGAAACACGAGAGTTCATTTTGCTGCAGGTTTTCTTTGCAATAAAGCTACAAACCAAACATTGCTTGCTCTGGGCTGGGCTCAGATGTGGCTCAGCAAAAAAAAAAAAAAGAAAGCTTTTTCCACTGTAATAACTTTCTCAGGGATAACTGTCAGCAAAAAGCAGCTCTAGGTGCAAGAAAATTCTTTGAAATTAGGATTTTTTCCAGAGGTCAAGCTGTCTGTAACACACTCAGTGAATGAGTGGAAGTTATCAGCCTGAGGATTTATTGGAGGAGGTTGTGGAATATTTAAAAATACTGAAACATCCCCTGAGTGCTGCCCATGTTCTCTGGGACACCTCAGGTAGGATTTCCTCAGCATTATCTGCCCTGAAAAGGTTCAAGGGAGAAACTTTCTGGGGCTCAGACTCTTCTGGCCATAATAACTATTTTGCCTTGGTTTTGGAGAAAATAATTATTAATTTTTTTAATTTTTATTTGAATTCCTGAAGCCAAACCAGCAGGACACAATCAAGTGGAGATGATGGGAGAGGAGACACCCAAGGGCTGCCTGAGCCCCTCTTTTACACCAATCCCTCCAGGAACACCAAATTTACTCCAAAATCCTGTAAATCCCTCCAAATTTACTGCAAAAACCACAATTCCAGAAGGCAGCAAACCACCCCTGGAGGTCACCAGGGAAGGCTCAGAGGGCTCTCACTGCAATCCTCAGGTGGGGGAAACACATTTTAAACTTCATTTCCCACTCAGATTTTAAACACTTCATATTTCTTTTTCTCATTTCCCATTGAGGATTTCACGGCCAGTTTGGGTTCGTAGCTTTGGGGGTTTTTTATTTATTTATTTTTTTTCCTTAAAGGAATCAGCTGCAATTTTTCTGGTCACACATTCATGGTTAAAAATAGCCCTGAACCAGCATTTCTGAAAATTGTTGCACAGTCATCCTCCCCACACCAGAAAAGACAAACTGAAACCAAAGACAGGAAATAAGAGAGGCAAGAACTGCAGGAGAAGAGACTTGAGAAGAGTTCAAGCAATTGTGTTGACAAAACTCCTCAAAATACCTCTCCAAACACCAGAGCAGGAGTTAAAGATATTTAAGGAAAACAACCCTGTGGGGTTTTTTATTGGAAGGGTTCAGAGTTTCTAACCTGCACTTAAGATATATAAATATTCCAGCCTGCCATAATTGCTTTATATCCTGAGGATTTGATTCCTTTTTCTTCCACTTGAAGGAAACCCTGGGAATTCAGCATCTCTCAGAAAGGATGTTGTGATCTATTTTAAAAATTAATAATCACAGCAGCAGTGATGGAAAGGAGCAGCTTCATTGCAGGAGGCTGTTGAGGAAAAGGATTTTTTTTTCAAGGTTAGGAGGAATCTGGAGACACAACAACAAAGCACCTCCATGGCCATTCCCAAGGGGAATAAACCATTTTTTTTTCCAGGTGTGATGGGCACAGAAAAGGCCAAGAATCAGCAAAGAATCAGAGGAGGAGCAGCTGCCACTGTGCCCTGAGCAGGGGAATTCCACATCCAGGCAGGAGCACTGAGCCTGGAGCTGAGGAACCCTCACTGAGGTGGAAGAAAAGCAATTTGGGAGAGTTCTCCTCAGCAGGAGGCACTTGGTGAGGAGCCAGGGCTGCTCCAGGAATTTTGGGCTGAGCTGGGCTCTGGGAATGGATTTGGGGATGAGCTGGGCTCCCCTGCTTTGGGAGATGAATTTTGGGCTGAGCTGGGCTCTGGGAATGGATTTTGGGCTGAGCTGGGCTCTGGGAATGGATTTTGGGCTGAGCTGGGCTCTGGGAATGGATTTTGGGGTGGGCTGGGCTCCTCTGCTTTGGGAAATGGATTTTGGGCTGGGCTGGGCTCCCACACTCTGGGAAACAGTACCAAAACTGGGACACAGCTCCCAATTGCAGAGCACCCCTGGGTGCTGGGAGGGATGGCAGCAGCCCTTTCATGAAACACTCCCTGCATTCAGGCCCCATTTCAGCCAGGCTCAGCCTCCAGAAGGGACTTGACGTCAAGAACCCTTAAAAATAGCCCTGGATGTGTAGAAGAAAAAGCAAAATAAAAGCACTCTCCTAATGCACACACAGGGCCTCAGTGCCAGCAGCAGCTTGTCTGCTTCCTCACCAGACAGCAGCAATTTTGGGTTTGAATCTCTGCCTTTTAGGTTTGTTTTTTGGGTTTTTTTGGTTTTTTTTTTTTAACTGAAGTAAAAACAAACCAAGAAAACCTCCCCTGGAAATAATAACTGCTGTCTGCTGAGCAGAGCTGAGTCAAAAATACCCCCCAAAGCAACAAAGCAGGAGGCTCAGCTGTAAATTTTATGATATTCACTACGGATTTTAAGAGTTTCCTTAACTTCCATGGCCTGCATTTTCCTGCCAGTCCTGCTGCTGATGGCATTGACAGACAGGCTTTGATAGCCAGACCTCCCAAAGCTTTCATAACTCTGCTGGAATCTAAAATTAGACAGCCACAGCCACCAAAATATCATTTAGTCCCCCTTTTAAAGGGGCATTAGAGAAAGCTGAGCGAGTATTTGGCATCCTCACAGCAAAAAAAAACACGTCCAACAATGTTTTTTACATATGTAAAGAATGTAATTCACCAAAAATGCGATTTTTGATGATAATTAAAAAGCCTCTTTTCAGACAAGCAAGCAATTCCTCCTACAGATGGACACAGCAATTTTTAGGGATAAGAGGAAGGAAAAACCACAAGGGCCTGGTGGCTGGAAGGGCAGCAGCTCACAGGGGATTCGATTGAAATCCTAAAGATGCCCCAGCAAAATTCACTGTACGGACTGAGCCCATCACAAACTCATCAATACAACAGGGAAGGCCAACATTGCCAGCACACACAAAAAAAAAAAGTGCTGCAAAATGACAGAATTCCACTTCTGGGGCAGGAACCATCCGTGGAATGGGCAGAGTTAAAAACCTCCCAGGTTTTAGGGAGTTTTGTGGCAGATATTCCTGAATTACTGCACAAATTTTAATGTTAATGCTTGGCTTGCTGGGCTGTGAGCATGAGCTGACAGCTCCAGGTTTCCATCGATGTAAAATAAAATGAATGGGCTCCATAAATGGAGGTTTTCATCAATATTAATTAAAAAAAAAGGAGTTTTCAGCATAGCAAAGGGCAACTTTTTATAGATGAAAACACCCACAACTCAAAGCTGGTAGAGTGCCCATCCCTGGAGGTGTCCAGGGAACAGATTCCACAGAGTTTTGTATTTCTCCTGGAAATCAGGCAGCTCCAGAGGTGGAATTCTGCTTTTAATTTTATTTTTTTGTGTGTGGGCAATATTGGATTTACCTGTGGTGTTGATGAATCCGTGTCTGAGAGATCTGGAGGTGGCACTTGGTGCTCTGGGGACAAGGTGGGACTGGCTGGACTCGATCTTGGAATTCTTTTCCAACCTCAATAATTCTGGGCTTGTGTGGGATTTCATCAGCAGAGTTGTGCTGGAATCAGGAATTTCTGGGAAATTCTGGGAATTTCACCGTGCCTTCCCCACACTGCTGCTCTTGGCTTTGAGGGGTTTTCTTGTTGTTATTTAGGACTTTTTAAAATGCTTTTCTAATTAATATTTCACCCAAAGGAGAAGGAAATGCTCTATTCAGAGTGGGAATATTTCAGGGGTGTCCTTGACTTCTCCCCAGCATTCCAGGGAAATATTCCCATCCTCATTTTTGGGGATCTCAGCAGATAAAGAGCCAGAGCTGCTCTCTGGAAAAGCAGGAAAGGCTCAGAAAAGCTGAAAACCCAGCAGAGAAACCCTTTTATCACTCCAACACCCCCAAAATCCTGAGAAGTCTGCAGCAAGTGAAGTGTCCATCCTGGAATTTACTGCCCACAACTGCAAAGGGTTAAAAACACCCCCAACCCCAAAGCTGGTGCTGGAGTGGCTTTAAGGGTAAAGGTAACCTGGATTTTATTACCTAGTCCAGGTAATTTATTAATTACTGCACTTTATTACAATTTATCACAATAAAAAATTGAGGTTTTCTGCCATCTCCAACAAAGCAAAACAACACCAGGGCTGCAAATCTGAGACACCAAACCCCCCAAAATCCTGGGAATTCTGCAGCCCATCCCGGAATTTAAAAACTCCACTTAAGCCCAGGCAGATTGCAATTAATATTAACAACTTGCAGGCCAAGTTGAGCTCCACATGAATGTTATTATAAAATACTACACATTCCAAGATTTCCCATTTGATAGCTGGGAAGTGTGGAAAACTCTTCTTCATTAAATTGAAATCACCTCATTAATAAAAGATGGAGGATGTGGCCGCTTTAAGACAGGAGAGGGGGGGAAAATAAAAAAAAAAAAAAAAGGTATAAATTGGTGATAATGTTATTTCTATTTTTAAATCCGTCCCACAGAGCCACCCAAGATAGATGAGAAGTGCTAAGCCCATCCCAGCAGCTCATTTATTTATTTAATGCCTCTCACACGCTATTTTTACACGGCAGGAGCCAGCAAAAGGCAGCCAGCAGAAAAATCACACTGCTCAGAGTCTTCCTCACGCCAGACAAGTGACAGATCTGGCTGAAAGCTGCCTCAGAGGAGCAGATTTTTAATTTTTTTTTTTTTTTCCTGTAGGATTCTGCAATAAAAAAGCAGATTTTTTTTTAATTTTTTTTTTTTTAATTTTTGCAGCATCAGCTAAGCCTGAGTGTCTCTGTGCAAAATTCTGCCAGTCCTTCCTCACTCCCCAGCCCCCTCCTCTCACTCCTCCTCCTCCTGCAAGGTTTAATTTTCTCAGGAATCCATGCCCTGAACACAGGGACAGCCAAAAAGTGGAGGAAGAGCCTGGCTTGGCTTTGGTTTTTTTTTTGGTTTTTTTTTTGGTTTTTTTTTTGGTTTTTTTTTTGGTTTTTTTTTTTTTCAGCCTCTTATCTTTCCCAATCTTGCCCAAAATGAGCTTTTTAATCAACAAAACCCCGGAGGTTGTTGGTGCCACTCAGAGCAAGGAGAGTTTATTTGTTCTCTGCATCCCTGAGTCCCTAAAGAAATGGATTGGATTCAGAATCTCCACCAGCAGTGCCTGGTGAGTCAGGAATATTTGGATTTCCAGAAGCAGCAGCTTTCTCTGGAAAGAGAGGGAGCACAGAGAACTTTGCCAACAGCTGATGCCCAAAAGTGGCACCAGAATTTTTTTATTTTTTATTTAGCAGAAAGCTGCATAAAAATAAATAATGCGATCCTGTGGGCAGAGAAATCCCCAGTAAACTCCACATCCTGGGTAAAAATTCTAAATATTCTCTGTGTTTGGAATTCAGCCTCAAGCCAGGCTTGGGCAGCAGAGCCCCTGACACAGCTTTGATTTCTGAGATATTTCTGGGATATTTCTGAGATATTTCTGAGATATTTCTGAATATTCTGCATCTTAGAAAGCAGATTATAACCTGCCAGCAGCAGGCAGGACTCGAAACAAAGCGCTGGAAAAATAAATTTAAGAGTTTAAATGGCACATCCTCTCTTTTCCTGAGACACACAGAGGACACCCCCTGTGACCCCAAAGCCAGAGTGAACCTTTCAGGCAGGATTAAATGATATAATTACTAGAAAGAGTTTTTTTAATATTTTATCACGATTTTATAAAAATATTTTATTA